>RJWM01032421.1:0-21498 GCA_004363535.1 Dasyprocta punctata | reverse complement strand
AGAGAGAGAGAGAGAGAGAGAGAGAGAGAGAGAGAGAGAGAGAGAGAGAGAGAGAGAGAGAGAGAGAGAGAGAGAGAGAGAGAGAGAGAAAGAGAGAGAGAGAGAGAGAAAGAGGAGGAGGAAGAGGAGAAGGAGGAGGAGGAAGAGAAAGGGAGGGAGACAGGTAGGCAGACAGGCCAGAAAGAAACACAGGGGAAATTTAGAATGCCATGATATAGTAAAAATGTGTGAAAAATAAAACAGGTGAAATACCTACTGGGTTGCAGCATAGAAAGTGGCTATAAATACCATTAGTATTCTCTTACCATTTAAAAAAAAGAACACTGTAGATACCAGATGGTACCTGTTCCTGTTCCATAATTTCTTCTTGCAGTTAAAATACTTTCTCTGAAGCCATCCAGGGGCCATTGTTTCCTCTTATTTCTCCCTAACCCTCTCACTAGTCACATCAATTTCTAACCCAAATACTCTCAAAGTCTGGGCCCCTCTTGTTGCTGCTCTATAAAGGTCTGTGTCAAGACTGTGGCAGTCTCAGACTTGCTCTCCCTGCAACTAGCATCACAACATTCCACTACAGCCTCCTTCACTGAGAAAGTGCCTCACTTAAGTGCAGAACAGCTCATCTGATGTCTGTATACTAAAAAGCACTTGTGGGTACCTCAATACACAGCTTGCAAGGCTCAGGGGTCCTCAAACTTTTGCCCAACTGTACTAGACTTCAAAGATTTGACTTGCCTCAGATACATCTTCCATATAAGCTACAAGGACTAGCCATAAAATCCCAACATTCCACATGGATCCCCCATCTGTCCTTTCCTGTATGACTTGCCTTCTACCCAGGAAGTCCCCTCCAACTTCTGTTTGGAAGCAGAGCAGTAAATCATTAGCATCTCTGATGTTAGATAGAGACAGCTTCAGATCCATGCTGCAGTGTCTACTATCTTTGATTTATTTTTATGGCCTTAGTTTTTCTGGCCATAAAATGAACACAATACCATCATAATAAGGCTGTTAGAAGGCCAAAACAAAATGGCTATATAAGACAAAGTAAAAGATATGTGCCTAAATAAATAACTAGCATTAGCAGCCCTCCTATTTTTTCTCTCTACATTTACCATAGCATCTTCCACCACCAAATTTGGGAAGAGCTAATCCCTTTGTCATGTATTCCTCCAGAATACTGTACCTTTTCATCTGTCTACTGTTTGCATGCTATGTTAGAATCATTTATTTAGTTACTTGTATCTTATATAATATGATGATTTCCTTAAAGAGAAGATTAAAGGTCTGTGGTTTTAAAGTCTCTTTTAAACTCTTTTAAGGTTACATTATACAAAGTGTGATAAAAAAAATACACTATAAAAAGTTTTTAACCTTATTATGTTAAAAGACACATCACCATTAACCCCCCCCAAAATACTACCACTTAGTTTTGAACACACTTATCCCATCATTCTTGCCACACTCTGAAGCATTTCTGGAAGTTCTCTTTCATGAGTGTCTTATCTTGGTTGCCTCAAGTGTCCTGAATCATTTCAACACATTTACTTTTCATGGTCAATTTGACTTTGAGGAAAAAACCAGAAGTCCCACCGTGCCAGAGCCGGTGAATAAGGAGGATAAGGACACATGGTAATGATTTTAAGAGACTGTTTTTCTTTGAATGGCTCTTGGCATCAGCATTCACTGTATTTTTTTAATCGCATCTCACACAGATAAACACACAAGAGGATTTCTAGAACTGCTCCAGAAAGTAGCAAGATGGGATGGGATGTGTTTGAAGTGAGGGGGAGTATTTTGAGGGGAGATTAATAGCCACGTGTCTTTACTGTAATAAAAGTTTTTAAGACTTACCATATATTTTGATCACCCTTATACATGAACAACATAAAGGCAAAATGAAGCTGATCATAGAACAGGTATTATACCATCCAGTCATATAGTGATTGATAGCCATGTGTTTAATTTTTAAAAATCACATGTGTACACATACATTTATAAAATTCAATAAGTTACTAAAGTAAATGTCTATAGACACATATATCTCATCATATCTAGGAAACTGTAACTGTACGTGTATTTGCAGGTGTATTAGGACTCCAATAAAAAAGCTGGCGGAGAAAGCTCCCCAAAGACTCATTGCTTGAGTCTTGAAGTTCAGTTTCAGTTCTCAAACTAGATTTCTAGGTTTGCAAATAAAAATTCTTGGTAGGTACACCAAAAGGGGATGCAAAATCAAACTATCATTCTTTATCGTGCTTTCATTACTTTAGAATATCTGTGTTTCCAAAAGTAGAAGTACAAAAAATCTTTTAACTCCCTAAAAGTTTTCAATTACAAGGGGTTGTCAGTGTTACTAAAAATGGAGTAAGTTCAGACTGAAGGAAAAAAGCTAAAGCCTAGTTCCTTTCAGAGACAAGTACACAACTAAAAATTACCAAAGTGAAAAATTATAGAATACAAAGAATATACTATAGATTTGCCAATATGTAGCATTTTAGAATCAGAAGGGATTGCAGAGTTGAAGATACTGAGACCAAGTTAAAGAACTAGCTCAAGGAGATTCAATGAAGTTAAGACTAGTTAAAATGTGTTTTAGAGCCTAGTCAAAATTTAAGAATGTAGTGATACCAGTATCCTCCTCCCACTGGGTCCTTAGAATTTCAAAGAGGTAAACCAGGTGTGCACTAGCAAGTAATCCCAGCACTCAGGAGGCTGAGGCAAGAGGTTTGCCATGAGTTCCAGGCCAACCTGGGCTACATAGTAAGACCCTGTCTCAAAAAAAAAAAAAAAAAGAATTTCAAAGAGGTTTTTCCCACATCCCTGTGGATATGGCCTACTCTAATTGCTCATCACTTATCTCTGTTTATTTTCTCCCTATACTTATCACTGGTTGTAACTATCTTGTTTGTTTTGGAGTACTTGTTTGGTTTTCTCACTTCAGATAACACACAAGTGCCAGGAGCTGACTGTCCACTCCTCCACAAGACTGAGCACCACCTGGCACACCAATATGTTCAAGTGAAGGAAAGATGAGAGAACTACGGTGACATCTAAGAAACACACTCCTCCCATGCCTGCCTGAAATGGTGAATAGTACTAAGCCCTCTGACACTCCTGAATCTGGGCAACCATCACTTACTTTCAGTGAATGGCATAAGGTCCCCCCTTTTAGAGGGGTTCTGTAATGGTTGATTCTGTGTCCTGCCCAAGGACTCGTAATTTGGACAGGGCTGTCTGGCGTTCATGATTGGTTTGTTGTCTAGTGCTGGGATTGGTGATGTGAGTGCTGCACCCACCCTGGGTGGAGCCGAGATACAGTGTAAGGGCGAAAGGAACACAGGTCTTCCCTCTCTTGCTCTTCTGCCCTCTCTTGCTGGCTCCCTTTACTGTTTGGCAGCCGCCATGAATGGTGGCCCACCACACCACGCTGCCTTGGAGCCAACTGAGTATGGACTGAAACTCCTGAGAAACTGGAAGAAATAAACCTGTCCTTTCCCAAATTTGGGTGTCAGGTATTTTGTCTCGGCAATGAGTGAAAAGTAAATAAGATAGGTTCCTTACTAAAATATTTGTATAAGCTCAGTACTTTCCAGTGAAATCAACTTTCTGAATGCCTTCCACCCACGGATGTAATGTCTTTCTCATCTTAGCTAAGCACTTATCATGCTGTGACCATAATTTTTACAACTTGAGGTACAACAAAATGAGCATGAATTTCTTTGCTCTTCCTAATCTCATGGATAGATACTCTCTTATCATACATTTTAGCAACCTCAATATATAATGTTTTCTTCTTTTTTCACTAAGTCAAAAACTTTCACCTTTTCAGCATAAGAGAACCCTTTACAGCTTCTCTTTGGCATGTCTGAACTGCCAGCATCATGACTACTGTGTTTTGGGACCATGACAGTAATTGGTCCCCCTTTATCTGTGGTTTTGCTTTCCATGGCTTCAGTTACTCAGAGTCAATCACACTGCAAAAATATAAATGGGAAATTCCAGAAATAAACAATTCATCAGTTAAAAATTGTTGGTCATCTTGAGTAGTATGATAAAATCTAAGGCCATATGCTCCGTCCATCCTGGGATAAAAAACAGTATCCACACACCATAAATGTTGCCCACCCATTAGTCACTTAGTAGCCATCTTCGTTATCAGATCTACTGAAGCAATATTACAATGCTTAGATTCAAATAATCTTATTTTACTGATTAAAAGTTCCAAAGCTCAATAGTAGTGATGGCATCAATTTGGGTATGCCAAAGAAAAGCCAGGAAGTGCTTCCTTTAAATAAATCCATAAAGTGCTTCCCTTAACTTACAAGGAATCCCTCTCCTCCTCCTCCTCGTTTCTCCTTCCTCTTCTTCTTACTCTTCAGCAGTACTGGGGGTGGAACTCAGGAGAAATCTACCACTGACCTAAATGCCCCATCCATGAAATTGTAAAGAAGGAAAAAGAAACACATGCTAGTCTTGCTAGCAAACCTCAAACTACAAAAGTTATAGCTACAGTGTATAAGTGCTCAGTTAATATAAAAAAGGCAATAAACCTGTGTGTGTACAGAACATAGTACATATGGGGTTTGATATTACATGTTTTTAGACATCTATTGGGTGCCTTGAAATGTATCCCTCATGAGAGAGTTACTGCTATATTAAATAAAATAAAGGTTACCTGAATACAAGCTGTGCAATGCCATAAGAGTCAACCTGATAACCGAGAAGGTCACTGAGTGTCCACTGGGCAGGCAGTGTGTAGTATACAGTATACAGTATGGACATGGGAGGCAAAGGGAAGATTCATGATCCAGGCACCACAAGATGAAACACTATGAAATTTCATCACGCCATTCAGAACAGTGTGCCACTTAAAACTTATGCATGAACTACTTTTGAAATTCTTTTAATATTTTAAGACCATGTCAATCATGGTTAAGTGAAGCTACAGAAAGGCAAAACTACAGAGATTGGGCAGGGAACTACTGTACTCAGAAGTTAGTATTAACTGAGCCTTCAGTCTGTAGCTCACACTGGGCTAAATGCTTTGCCCACAGAATCTGATTCACACTTTCCAATACAGTTTTGTGAAGTAGAAATCATCATCAAGACCATTTTTCATATCAAAACATGGAGGCTCAAAAGGTTAACTTTCTTGTATGCCAGTCACTGATGACTGGGCAGTGTGAAACTCAGTTTTACTTGACCTCAGCATCTCAGATGAGCTGAGGAAGAAAGTTAATTTAATGTGCCCAGATCAAGCTTGTGTGGGGCAGTGAAGGACAAAACTCCCACCTGAAAGTGAGGGAATGACACAGACAAGTCAAAAAGGCTTACAGGAATTCAATACATTCAAGAACTGACTAAGACCAGGGCACTGGATAAAGCACTTTCTCAGACAGAAAGTACTGGGTGGGTGACTGTCTTTGAACTAGCCTCAAAAAACAGAAGGCTAAGAGATGTAGTGGGGAAGGTACATTCCAGAAAAGAAAATATTAATCTGGTGAGTTATGATGACATTAGTAATTTGGTAAGACTGAAGGAAAGGACTTTATGAGATCAGAAAGCAAGAAAGACAGAAAGGCAAGCAGGAGTCTGATCATGCAGGACCATGTATGGCTTTTTTTAAAATTTTTACTTCTATCCTCTTATAAGCAACAAGGATTCACTGTCAAGTTTTATATATGAGTAAAGTTATCAGATTTACAGTTTTGGAAGACTATGATGAAGATCAGTCTGGGTTGATCAGAAGTAAAGAAAGACCCATAAAGAATATTTCAATAATACTAGGGATAAGGACCTTTATAAGACAAAAGCAAGTAGGGTTAAAGAAAAAACATTTGTTACTGTTTAGTTCCTAGAAGGTGAGCAAATGAACCACTTTACCCAAACAGAAATAAGTTAGAAGAGGAAAACAGGCTATCGATTTTTATATAGTGAGTTTGACATAATCATGTGATACCTACCTAGCTTACTATATGCAAATGTGACAAACTCTAAATTAAGCAAAAGTTTATTTTCCTCACAGCATGACTTGTCTGTGTCTTTGTTATGTTGCACCTCATAGACATACCATACAGCATTTGCCAAACTCATTTAAACATGAATTTTTCTCTAACGCTTGCTATTAACATTTCTTAGGTCAGTGGGGGTCTTTGGGAAATTATTTATAAAATAGTGTTTCAAAAGTTTGTGACTCTATTTAGACTACAGAATAATGAGGGGCTTTTCTTAACTGGCTCAAAAGCAATTAGAAAGCACAACAAAATGTACTTGAATAAACACTAAATTATAAAGAATGATCACTGTATGGCTCAGGTGTTAGAATTCTATAAAGATGCAGTAAAAACGGAAAGGTGTAGAGCATTTTCCACCCCTAAGAAAGTGAGATAGATGACACAAGTTGCTAACAAGGTCAGCACTGTCCAAAAACAAAGGAAAGGAATAGCACCAGTAATGCAGGAATTGTATCAGCAGCCAGCTGGACACACACATCACAGAAGGCCAGCAAGAAGTGGAGTCTCTCTTCTCTGCTAAACTGACACATACCAGACATGGGAACAAGCTTTCTTTAAGAAAAAATCAGGGCAGAGCTCTCCCTGAGTTATGTAAATATAGACAAGCCTGCACTTCTCAGGGGGATAAATTAAAGGAGGCTTTTGTGGGCTGTGGGTGTTTGACACCTGACGTTCCTAGGCTGGAAGCTGGCTGACTGCAAGTAAAGCCCAGGGTCTTCGAAGGAAAAAGACTAGAAATCTCAGATGCCACTCTGAGGACTAGAAGCTGACGTACTGTAGGGGCTAAACAAGGCAGATGAGACCCAAGATCGCTGGCAAGAGAGGATACATGGAGCTCCTGAAGAAAATTCACTGTAAGTGGAGCCCAGCCAGCCTCAATACACAGGCTAAAATGTTATAGGAGTGGAAACAGATCTGTTCAGGCTGTATGAGCTGAGCAGTTCTAGAACTACAAAGGCACACCAGCACCGGAGAACTATAGCTGCTCCCGGAACCACACAGGATCAGTCTTGAACATCACCAAGCTACCAGGCAATCAACTACAGATTGAGTTCTATGTACAACTCTGAAGCAATTCTGACTGGATGCTTATGTACTGTAGAAACCTCAGAGGCTTTTGAATAATTTAGGGTGGGAAATACTTCAAGAAAGAAATGTGAAACTTCTGTTAAGAGTGACACTCAAGCCTGGCTACTTAGCAGGCAAAGGTAGGTTGATTGCAAATTAACCCTCTCAACAGATAGACAAATAGATGGATGTTAGCTAGAACCTGTGAATGCAACTCAGTGGCAAAGCACACTTGGGTTTGATCCTCAGTACTTCAAAAAAAAAAAAATCTAAGCAAGCAATTATAAAAAGAGATTTACATGCCAAGAGGATTCATCCTAGACAACAAGGATCTTTCAAACCATCCAAGGTGAATGCCCTGGGGCACCTATACCCAGGAAATAGCTCAGCAGCATTTGATTAGGATGATTTTTTTTTTTTTTTGGTGGTACCAGTGATTAAACCCAGAGTTTTCATACTAAACTACAACCTCAGCCCTTTTATTGATTTTAATTTTAATTCTGATCCAGGGTTTCACTAAGTGGCTAAATTGCCCAAGGTGGGCTGAAATTTGCAATCATCCTGCCTCAACCTCCCAGGGTGCTGAGATTAAAACATGTATCCCTCGGAAAGATTTCTCATGAGTAGGGAAGCCAGGCAAACAGCTATAAGAACACAAACCACTATCCGTTGTCAAATATCATTGAACTGGGATGCAAGTAGAGTTTTCAAGGATGAGATTTGTACCAACAGGGAAAATGGATGTGAGAATTAACCAATCATTTGAATATAAAATTCTAGGAGGCCAGCCTGTCATAACAGCACAGGTTGGGCAGGGAGAAGTCTTTTTGCCCCCAGGAATATACCCTGAACCCTACATGTGAGGCTGGAAAGGTGAAAACATACACATTGTAGGATGCAGCCTGAGCAAATAGTCTCATCAGACAAAATATGAGGTATGCAGGGGCAGGGGCACAAATAGGAGCTCACAATGTAAAGACAGCTTGATTGCAGCAGGTCTCTGCTAATAAGCTACAGGAGGGGGAAAGCACCAACACTTCCTGGTGTAGACAGAATCAACAACTGGGAATTTCCATTATAGAAACCACTTAAAAACTCTTTGCAATGTTAAATTAGCCATGTACCCCTTGGTTTTCACAGCAAGTTCAAATTTATTTTTAGTTGGCAATATATTTAAGGTGCTAAATGATCAAACCACCCCACCTCCCTCCCAGAATCTACTCTGATGTATCATCTAATTTGGTCCACATCCTGGAAAGAAAAAACATTTATTGAGTTTAAGGGCATCAACCACCTTCAGGAAAAGTTGCACTACAGATTTCTCAACTGAAATAACTATGCAAAAAATCAAATGGAACAATCTTATCATAAAAGCCAAAGACAACAAAAGGTACAAATAAACATTTGTGTGTACACATACATATTCACACACCCCATTATAATTTTTATAATAATCTGATCAAGAAAAGATCAAGTCAAATAAACAGGTTCAAGATAGGGCCACTAGAATCTTCTTTTCGACCTTACACATATCCACACTTTGAACTCTGAATGACCTATATCTACCCAAAGTCCAGGTCCCAGGCTGGAACTACATTCATTTATTCAATCATTTCTTAAGTAATTATCTATGCATTTTATATAAATTAATCCTATTTCCACAATATGCCTGTACATTAAGAATCATTATTCCATTTATAAATAAAGGAAGTATGGAGTAAGGTGGTGATGTTAACTTGGGATGGATTCAGCAGATAAATTCTAGCCTCTTGTGTAGAAGAAGAAAAGAATTCCAAGCACACAGTCAATGACAAGTGACAAGAAGCTACATTTACTGAAGATCATGGGAAGATGTGCTCTGGGCAAATTCTTGCCAACAAAAAAATACGGCATGAACAGAAAAGTGGAGCTGGGATGACAGGAAAAATAAAAAGCAGTACAAATAGATCAATCCAGTTTTCAGAATTTAAAGGATGTGTTCCCCAGTCTGGGCACCTCCCTTTAGGTCTTTGGGGTAAGATTGACAGAAATGATTGACAGGGTGCTGAGCCATTTCAGGGGCTTTTAATATGCATGCCTGTCCCAGAATTCACTCTGACCTTAATTCTATGTATAAGATATAGTGCAGATTTATGAACCCTCAATAAGGTTCAAGTAGGAAAAAAGTGACTGAAGGTCAAGCCTGGCGATTCGAAGTACTTGTATTTTCTTACCTAGGGTTTCAAAGATTTCATGGGGTTTTGTTATTTTATTTTCTACCACTTGGTTGTAATCAGTGTTTGAAAGAGAACAGATTTAATGCAGGACATGGAAATTTATAAGAGTAGCTTAGAATATTTGCCCACAGAGTGAAATGTAGAATGGTGTTAGAGATCTGTGCACACTCTAGAGATCCAAGGAATCTGAAGGGTCTGCAACATAAAGTTCAAGAGTTCGTGCTGTGGGCTAGAGGGTCTTCATAAGCATGCTGAAAGGCAACCCTGGAGGAATGAAGAATCTGTGGAGAGAACCAGGAGACAATGACCCAGGCAAAAGCCGAGACCAGAGATCTCCCCAGAAAAACAGAAGCCATCCTTGGTGAAGGTAGAGCTCAGTCAAGCCAAAGCTTCTCCTAGGGAAATCAGTATGCAATCTTCCCTGCCTGTTCTCCTTTCATACCATCCCCTAGAATCACACTAACTCAGTTCAATTGGGCATTCCCACTTGCAGTGCCCATCAATTAACCAACCACCACACTCTTCAGACAATAAGAAGAAGAATGGCCCTAGGGTGCTGTTCAAACTCAAGTGGGTAAAGGAAAATGATTTCCTTAGCCCAACTGTTCTACCTGTACTAGTAAGATGACAACTCTGAAGCCACAAACAATCCTGCAGGGTTTTCTAACTTCTTAGAAGAATACCTTGTCCAAATCAATGACTCTCTCTTGGCCTTCTTCAACTCCAGGTGGCCTTATAATTCCTTTTTATCTTAAGGTTTTAGTCATTTTCAAATCATTGTCTTTGGTACAATTATACAGACAGCAGCTAAGAGACTCAGGAGGAGGTAAATTCCCAGACTGACAAGGCACAATAGTCTATTTTCTTCATCTCTATAAAGCACAGACAGACACGTGAAGGATGCCTGAGGACTGAGAATCATTCAAGCCTGAAGACCTATGATATTCCTGAATTAATGTAAAAAAACTTTTACCATGAAGATGGGATTTTACTTTGAAGTGATTAGATACTGCCAAACAAACAAGTTCTAGAATCCTGTCTTCACATCTCCTCTTCATTATATGACAGCAAACTAAAAACTAACAAATAGTCTCCAAGTTGCATGGAATTTGAATAAAAGAAAAAGTGTCTATATATACCTACAATCATCTGACCAATGAAACAGAGATTTCCTTAGAATTCCCTCATTCTTGGTTGACATAACTAACAAACTATAACTCAAAGAATTAAAAAGAATTCATTGGCTCATGTCATGGAAAAAATCTACAGATACTTGTATTTAGCTTTGGGAACAGTGTGATTCCAGTCTCATATAATACCACTAGGCTATTCTTCCACTCTAATCCCTCTGAACTGGGTCCATTTTGAAGCTGCATATGCTACCCACATTGTAGCACACTCCTCCATGCCTCACAGACCCACATCCACACACTTACAAATTAGAAGGGAGTGAATCAAAACTGCTCTTCAAATGGCTCAATACATCATTCTGTTACCAACTGAGCAACTCACCCCACCTCCACACTCATCACTATGGCAAGACATATGCAAGACCCTAATTGATCTAACTATCCAAACAGCATGACTGAGAAAGGGAAAAGAGTGTTTTCTCAAATATGCAAAACCACAGAGGGTAGAGAAAAGATGCCTTTGTGGAATAAATAGATCAATGATAGAAAATTTTGTTGCATGCCCACCACCATTGGGGCACTTGCCTCCTGCAGGCAGCCAGCATGGGCAGGGAAAAAGTCAGACACACCCTGTACACCCACAGGACACCACTGAAGATGCTTGCTTCCTGTGGGCAGCCAGCACGGGTCAGGAGAATCAGACAAACATGGCCTCATGCACCTACTGCCATCAGGGGAGTCCAGGTGTAGCCACACAGGACAAAAGTAGAAGCACTCCTGCTATCATGCACCCATGGCCATTGGAGAAGCCTCTGTAGCTGTGCAAGTCTGGAGAAGCCTACCCCATGTCTGACTGCCTCCCTGGGAACCTGGGTTCAGAGAAACCCAGGTGCCTGGCCCATTCCCCTACACCACAGAGGGGCAGCCAACATGGGAAGTGCCTGGGACCCCACAACCAGTTTGTCAGGATGAACCTAGGAAAATGTCAAATAAAGAAGTAAAAGGCAATCTCAGACCTCCAGCCCATACAGAACAATCCTGGGAGATATAGACATGGAAAAAAATGAAAGTACACATGACATCTCTGAAAGAAAAGCAACTGAAGTAAAGAAACAACTTCATGAGACTGTAAAAGTAATCAAGTTAGAAAGAATATCTCAAGTAAAAGAAGAAATCACAAACATAATGAAAAAAATTGCTCAGCATATCTAAAGACTACATAGATAAAAAAGAGGAGCATAAGAAAATGATGGAAACTTTGAATGAACAATATAGGATGGACTTATAATGCATAAAACAGATTCAAAGAGATATCTTGGAAATTAAAAGCTCCACTGAAAGTTGACAAAACTGCTTGCAAGAGACTGAAGATAGACTTTCAAACCTTGAAGAAAGGACTGCAGCAAGCAATCATGAAAGGATAGACATCTTGAAATAACAAGGAACCAGGAAACAATGATTTAATGGCTATAAGACGATGCAAAGAAAAATAATTTAAGAGTGATAGGTGTCAGTGAAAAAGCAGAGGTCAACACAAATGACATGAAAAGACTATTTACAGAAGTAATAGCAGAAAATTTCCCAAACATGAGGAAATTACCTGGCATACAGATAAGCAAGGCATACAGAACTCTAACGAGCTATAACCTAGGTAAATTTATACCCAGACATATAATAATCAAGATCCCAGAAATTCAGCACAAGAACAGAATATTAAAAATTGTTAGAGAAAAGAAACAGATCACCTATAAATGAGAACCCATCAGAATCACGGCAGACTTTTCACCACAAACCATCAAGTCAAGAAGAGCTGGGAGTGAAGTGTTTCAAATCCTGAAAGAAAACAACTTCCAAACCAGATTAATGTACCCTTGAAACTATCTTTCAAAACTGATGGAAAAATAAGATACTTCCATGACAAAGAACAACTGAAGGAATTCAGGACCACCAAACCAACACTAAAAGAGCACTGAAGGATATTCTAGAGAAAGATAAAGATGTCCACAGTTCCAGGAACAGCAGCAGAAGGGGATCACCAAACAGTGCAGGCAACTGAATGGAGGGAAAAAGTGGGAGGCCAACAGCAGGAGGATAGCACGGCAGAGACAAGCCAATGCATGCCGGTTGTAACCATTAATGTAAGTGGCTTCAATTCCCCAATAAAAAGAAACACAAGCAAAGTAGATCAAAAAACAAGATCCAACAATATGCTGTATACAAGAAACACGGTTAACGCAAAAGGAAACTCATAGACCGAAAGTCAGAGGAAAGAAAACTATTGCTCCATGTGACAGGAAACCAGAAAAAAGCAGGGTTAACTTGCCCATCAACCACAGAATAGATAAGATAAACATGGCATTTTCATACAATGGAAAGCTACTCAGCTATAAAGAAGGATAATCTCAAGGCTTTTGTAAGTAAATGGATGTGACTGGAGATTATGCTCATGGGTGAAATGGTTCAGACTCATAAGGGTGAACATCGTGTTATCTCCCTATCATAAAAAACTGAAGAAGTTAGTGGGATCCAAAATGTACAACAGATAGTAAGAAAGTGATGGGGAGGGGGATATCTAAAATGGAAGGTAGTAACCACTGTTGATTTCCGATTATCTTGCTTTGAATTCCTGTATCATTTTTATTGTTTGGTTTGGTTTGGCTGTACTCTATCTTGTTTTGTTTGATTGTATTATGCCTGATGGTATGGATAGCTATTTTGAAGAAAACAAGAGACATTATGATGGCCATTGTTTATTTCCTATTATTTTGATTTGAAATCCTGTATCACTCTCATTGTTCTGTTTTGATTAGCTCTATTTTACTTTGCTCAGTCTTATTCTCTTTAAAATAAAAAAATTACCTAAAGAACATTTTGACTCAATCTCATACCTCCAATATTATTAGTTCTTGACTTTAATTCAAAATTCAACCTTTCTTTTAGCTCAGTGACGTAAGTGCCTGCCTGGCAGATGTGAGGCTGTGAGTTCTATCTCTCATATCAAAAACAAAAAACAAAACAAAACAAAAAACTCAACCTTTCTGTTTACCAATGAATCTCAAACCCATTTAAAAACAGTGGTAATGATAACACAGTATAAGTAGCTAATATTTATTGAGTCCTAATCTTGGACCCAGGCAATCAATTAAGAACTCTACATACATTATTTTATTTAATATTCACCTGACCTCAATTAGATGAGGAAACTGAGGCTCAGAGAGGTTAAATTACCTGCCCAAGATCATATACTAGGAAGGAACATATAAGAATTCAATCTGAGAACTCAAAAACAAAAACAAAAACAAGAAACCAGGGCTGGGACTTTGGCTCAATGGCTTAAGTGCCTGTCTGTGGGGCGCGAGATTGCGAGTTCGATCCCTGGTGCCGCAAAAAAAAAAAAAAAAGTCTTTCAATGTAAGAATATCTTTCAATATTCTTACTTGTATCCCTGACCCATCCCTAAACTGATACTCTGAATCCTTTTGACAGTGCCTGTCCTGCTTAAAACTTTAAAACCGATCTATTACCATTTAAATCTTCTCAGACTGTTTGTGACTATTTTTGGCAATGTGTGATTCCCTTTGCTTCAAGAAAGCATGTCACTTGACACTGGCAAGGTACTTTATAATTCTTGAAAGACTTCCCTGGAAAACTGAAAGCAAGGGAGAACTGATTGCAGCTGCTCATCTGGACAGCAGAAGCAGCCTAATTTCTGTGACTTTCTAGAAATGATCCCATTAAAGAAAGTTCTATGTGTTTCTGCAATGTGAATGCTCCAACAGATGGCTCAGAAGGAAACATTTCCAAACTGAAAGAAAGCTCATCAAAAAATGACGATCAAAGAGGAAAGAAATTCTTCACATGCGGCATGAAAGTGAGCAAATTTACAGTTACTATTGTAAGGTCAAAAAGTAATTTAACCAGTAATTTCTAATATTACTCAGATTATTTGGTGGAGGGGGAGACACATTTTTTAATTGCATTTCTTTAGCAAAGAAGCTAGTAAAATTTACTCATTGTTGCCACCAGAAAGCCAGAAAATGACTCATCTTTTTTAAAAGAAAGTAAATTATTTTCCTAAGTAGAAGTCCCAAACTAGAGGGCAACAGTAAGGATATATAAAAGGGCAGTCACACTTCCCCCACAAGGACGCAGGGATAAAGTTCTGCAGTACCATCAAGAATTCCACCTTTTCCTTGGTGTTCTGCAACCCTGAGCAACTGAATCATTTTTAATCTCAAGGTCTCTAATGACTCCTAAATAAATTGAAGTTACTAACCTCCTTTCTCATCTAAAAAATCTGTGTAACTAAAAAATCTGTATATTCTCATTTTTGATGATGTTTGAGTATGATGTGAATTTACACTGAAGAAGAACTCAACTATAGAAATTATAGAAATTTGGAAAGTCAAAATTATCACAAGCCCTTTTAGAGTACTCTTCATTGTTTCATAAAAGAAAAATTACATTCATTATGATGATTAACATTTTTTTGCAGAATTTTCTAAATTTCCAAAGGAAAGAAACCCATATCAAGCCTATGAGTCAAAACAGATTTCCTAAACCCAAACTATAAGTAAAACTTGGACATAGATTAAGAAGCAGAATATATCACAGTAGGGAAAGGCTAGGAAAACATAGCTAAAAATTGATGGCGTGTACATAGGCAAAAATCTGTGAAACATTTTTCCATTTAGAGTTATTCACTTTAACCAAAATTATACTACCAACTCATGCAGTATCCCAAATCTTTCCTTTCCTTCTACAGATAAATTGTAATTAGATCCAAAGTAACAGATCACTTATGTTCATTAATTTCGCAAATTCCTCAGTTCTCCTGGAAGATCAACCTTTTCCCTGACCATCCACATGGATAACACACAAGAGAAGTCAGAATACTCAAGCTCCAGATCCTGTTTCTATCCCCAAGCAAGGAGTCTTTAAGTCACCATCTAACCTCCTGGAATCTCAATTTCTTTATTGGAGCAACGGGAACACATGCTTGCTATCTTCATATGAATCAAATGAAATCAGTAGTATTATATCACTTTGGAAACACCAGAAGACTGCTGTAAAAGCATCAGGTACTGTTATTACAATATAATCCTAGACCAGGAAATGCTGAATATACATGAATTCTAGGTTCATTATTTGTATGAATTAAGACACGTAATTTCCCAACCTTTATAGGCACCATTTCTTTCAAACTTGAATGAAAAATGAATATCTCCTTAATGAGCTTTACAAAGTCAAGTCTTTTTTTCATTTTCCCAACTCATTTTCATTTTTCATTTCCCCAGAACAGGTCAAAATCAAAGGAGATTTTTTTTTAATGGACTTAGAGAAAGGATCAAAGACGACTACAAACAGAAATATCTCTGGCACTTTTCAAGGCCAAAAGCTTACATTACAGAAGAATCCACCTCACTTGGGCTTCCATTTGATGTCTTTGTCTACATGGTTGCATTTTATGGCCATAAACAAATGTGTTCCCATTTCCCTTCTAAGAGCCTGGTTTTCAATTCCTTGTGCTTCCTTTCATATTTTATCTTAGTCATTTTTATTTGGGACTTCAAGACAGTCACAAAATGATTCTGAGTCAAGACCAGGTAGAGAATCCAGACTTTCAATCTCCCCACAGAACAGTTTCCCCATCTTTGATATTTTTCAGCATCAAATACCTTATGTTTCTTTTCCAAGCTTATGCTATTTATTTCCACTGTCAAGAAGATCAACTCATAGCTTGGTTTTTATTTTATAACCAAAATATTTACATCTTGGAAATCAGAGTATCATTCTTAGCCTTTTGGCAAGATACCAGCACCTGAATTAAAGCATAAGGGTAAACTTTTCAATGTCATTTAGGTTTTTTTTCCTTCTTAGGTGTTTAATTTCATAATGCAATTATGTGAGCATGGACTAAAGTAATGTCACCTGTGTTACATAACTCTTTTATGGTTACTTACTTGTAAGGAGTTAACATTATGCCAAATCACTTCATAATAAATGTAATTTGGAAGAATGTTTCTTTCACCAGTATCTTAACATATACATGCATTTAGTGTACACAAGTAATAATGGTACATATTAAAACAATTTGTATGTGAAAAGTATCACTAAAGTCTAATAAATATCTGACGAAAACCAAGCAACAGGAATTACTCAAATCTGTGGCTAGGGATGTAGCTGAGTGGTACTTGCCTAGCATGTATGAGGCTCTGGCTTCCATCCTCAGCACAAAGGGAGGGAGGGAGGGATTTCAAATATTTTAGCAATTTCTGTCTCTTCAAAGTCACCTTCCCAAGTGAGGTCCCCACAGAAAAGCCTTCATTTCCAAATAGTAGATGCCTTCCAAATATAGAAAAAACTAGTGTGGAAGAGTATTGATTCTCACACTTGAGTGTAGATAAACTATCTAAAAATGAATAATGGTAATCTTACTCTTGAAGGTAACTAGCAGAAAAAAAATTACCTCTGGATAGATTATCTTATACTGCTTTAAATTAGAAAGCAATTTTAAACTCATTTGTGAAATTGTTGCTACTTGTTTTTACTATTTTCTGAATGTGGTTTTTTGTCTGCTAAGCCACCGATAGATAAAATAGAATTATATCATATTGATACACAGACCATTTAAGCCATATACCGTACTTTAGGACTTCAAACAATTTAGCCAAACATTTGCGAATAAAAATAATATAAAAAATAAAACGCAATTACCTTCCCAAAGTCACGAACATCAAATAGGTCAAAGGCCTCAAAGAGTTCACTTTTCTTCATTCCAAATGTCTCACAACAGGCTGTGAGAAATGTCCGTATATTCTTCAAACAGAGAAACTGAGGAACAGAAAATAGCTATTAGTACATAGAGAAGTATTTTGAATGCTACTTATTTCTAGTTACACTGCCTATCATAAAATATGGTCAGGAAGAATCAATTCACTTGTGAGGTCTCTATTCAATTACTCTTCAGCAGTACCAACCACCCACTGTGTCAGGATAGGTGATGGTTCTGTGAAGAGTCAGGTACAATTTCAGCCTTCATGAAACTAACATTCAAATACCAAGACAGTCAAGAATACAACAAGCACAAAAAGTAAAACTTTGTATGTTCATAAAATGATAACTGAAATAATGAGAAATAAAGTTAAGAGATCAGAAAAACTGGTGATACTAAGGTGAGAGGAGCTTCAATGGCTGGTTAGAGAAGCACAGAGTAAGACAGTAGAGCACAAATTTGAGGTCCTGAGAGAGTAAGCCATTCAAGACAACATAACAGAGTCTCTCAGCCAAAAAAGCATCCTATACCAAAGCCCTGACACAGCATCATCTGAATACGTCTGAGAAAAAAGACAAAGCAGAATGAAGAATAGGGAAAGACAAGAGGGAACCTCCCAAAGTAATGGGGGTGGATGATGAGTACTTGGCTAGACAGCTTTTACATTGAGCACTGTGAAAAGTCATTGGAGGCTTTGGGTCATACAAGGGACATAATCTAATGTTTTTAAAGTTATCAGGCCACTGTGTTGAATACACACTGAAGTAGCTGAAGGCAAGAATGAGGCATAAAAAAACAGGAAGCTATTGCAATCATTCAGGTGAAAGGCAACTGCAGGAAGACCAGGTGTTACAATCTAATTGTGTTAAATCTGAGATACTCAATAGTCAATCAGTGGGATGGGGGACCAGCAACTAGCTGCAAAATCTTGCAGTACAAGTTATAGATGCGGACTTGAAACAAAGAGCATCTCATAAGTATTCAAACATCTGAGGCAACTTTGGGAAAAAGAAGAGAGAAGAGGACCTAGGACCAGGAAATCTTAGGAAAGGAGGAAAATAGGAAGAGCCTTCAAAGGAGTCCTGGAAAAAATAACCATGAGGAAGGTGTAACACCAACTTGGTTTCCTTGAAGCCACGTTTCTAAGTAGAGGGAGTGACCACCTGTCAGATGCTGCAGATGGTCAAGTAAGATTTAGATCAAATGCTGCCCATGGGATTTGGCAATGTGAAGATCATGGGTATCTTGACTGAAGCAAGTTCTGTGTAGGGCACTGGGGTGAAAGGTTGTTTGGAGTACGTCCAGAAATAATGGGAGGGAAATGAAGATAGGAGACACTTGAGCTTGGCTGCAATGGGAAACAGAAAAATGGAAGTCAAGAAAGGGTTTTTTTTTTTCCTTTCTCCAAACAATGAAAAATATTACATGTTTCTAGTTTGATGGGTATAACTAGATAGAGGGTAAAGTTAGTTCCACAGAAGAGTCACATGCAGAAGAGAAGTGCAGTTGCCCAAATGAAGTCCTTAAATAGGTAATAGGGAGAGGATCAGATGTTCAAGTGCAAAGGCTGATCTTAGAGAGCAGCATGGTCAACTCATCCACACTAATGAGAGGGGAAGAAGGAGAGGTAGGCACTACTAACAACTTGAAAACCAAAAGTTAGAATTTACATTCAATATCTAAAAGACTCAGATCCACCTAAGCAAAATACACACATATCCTAAAACTGAAATAATTGTTTCTAGAAACATTAGCTGCAATGGCATATTTTTGAAAAAAAAATACATATATATATGAAGTTAAAATAAATGAAATTTATCAAATAGCAAACATGCCAAAATAGTTTTTGAAACTAAAAAAATTAACCTCAATCAGTGAACATCTTAATGAATTACTGCATCTTTACTTTTTTAAAGCACTGTCAAAAAAGGCTTTATTTTGGTTTTTATTCATGGGTTTTTAGCTTGCAGAAAGTACATCTTACTTCCTCTACTTTTGAAACCTTCATAGGCTTAACTTAGACACAGTTTTGCCCTTTACAGGAATCATTCTCAGAGGCTTAAATATTTCAGGAGGGGTTAAAACCACAAGGGAAGCATCACAACCCTTTGAAACACAAAGGCAGCAGCCAATCCGCACATGCAGAGACTGTTTTCATCTTAAAAAATTCATAAGCGACCTTTACAACTTATAGAATCACTCTGCATGTTGCACTTCCACACAGAATTGCTTATTTACAGATTAAAAGCCTTGCTTTCTGCCAAGACAGACAATAATTACTCTCTGGAGGATTATACAACTGCTCTCTTGCAATATTTTTTACGTAATTAAGTGCCCCGACTCATAGCTCACCAAGGAACAAAAGCACAATTGCAAATGCCACTCTCTGAAGATTTCTCACCAAGCTCAAGTTTTCCCCATGTGCGGGAAATACTGCAGCAGGCTTCCACTAGCATGCTTTGAACATTAATCCAGAAAAGCAAGCAGCATTACTGAGAGTAAAAACAGTATGTAATAAAGTCATTATTGCATGTTCAGAAGAGAAGATTTTAAAACAGCCTTTCCCTTACTTCTGGAACCAACGTTAAGCTTATTTTTCCCTTAATTAGTTCAATGCTACTAAATTCAAATATTTCCTGGGTTTGAAAAGTCATCAGTATGTTATTACTTTTCCAAGCAATTGTCAAAAGTGGTTAACCCTTTTAACACATGTTTTCAGTCAACAGTTTTCGAATACCTGCAACACTACAGACCACAAGTGAGTAAGGCAAGCCTCTACTCTAAGCCTGACCATTAGCCAGGAGATTGTCACGTGCTCCAGAATGTGGCTCAAAGCAGTAGGCTCACACTCCACCCAAAGCTCAGTGTTCACCTGTGTGCAGATGCACGCACCCTAAACAGCTGGGCCTGCCAGCCACTCCAGGTCTCTAGCTTTGCTTTTCTCCTATTTGTTTTTCCTTTTTTCAGTTTAAGAAAATTTCACACTGAAATAAAAGTTGAAATAATATAATGGACATCACCATCTGTGTGACAATTGTAAGATAGTGCCATATGTATTTATATGCATAGCCATTGCTCATTTTTAAGTTTATTTTGTTGAACTATCTGAAAATAAGTTGCACTTTACTCCTAAATAACTTAATATGCATCACCTAGAAATAAGGACATTTTCCTACAGACAAATAATACCAGTATTGCATCAACAGAATAGGCTCTACTATTCATTCCATATTCAACTTTCCACAATTGACCAATCAACATTTTTCACAGTATTTTTCACCCAGTCTAGAGCCTAGTCAAGTTTTGTTCACTGCATTCATTGTTTTGACTTTGCAATATCTTTAATCTAAAAACTCTTGCTTTTCTTTTTTAAACATTAACTTTTGTAGAGTTCAGGTTTGCTGCCTTATAAATGTCTCATATTCTAATTCATGTATTTCCTTATAGAATCATTAAACCCATTTTTCCACCACTTATACCTCCTATGAACCAGAGTCTAGACTTCAGTTAAACAGTTTTTGGCAAAAATACATCATTCTGTGAAATTTGTATTTCATCACATCAAAGACACAAAATGTGGGGTTGTCCCACTATCTAACTAATGCTAACCTCAATTATTTGGTTAACAACATGGTTAACACTGTCACACCTTCCTATTGTAAAGACACACATCCCCCCTGACATCTGTAAGTAACCTGGGAGTAAAAGTATGATATCATGTGGCTATCCTATTTTCCAATCATGTTTCACAATGGGTATAACATCTACTGCTCATTCTTGGTTCAAATATTTCATCTGGAACTGTAACAATGACCTTTCCTAATTCTATCATTTCTTTTCTTTATTAATTGCTTTTTTGTCAAAAAGAGCTCACCTGTCTTCCTTTTTATGAGGAATTATCTAATATTCAAAAGCCAACATTATTCTTTATGTTCTTCATATTGTCCCAAAGTTGGCCCTTCAAAATGGTACCTGTGTCTCTTTGATGACACTATTTATCTTTGTCTTTTTTGGTTTCTAACCTTAAATTGTCCCACACTCAAACATCTTCTCTGCTTTAAAATTGCAATCAGTCATTTCTCCAAGCAGGTCTGTTTTCATCTTTAAATGGCAAATAGTCTTGGAAATATAAGCCTGAGCACCAGGCTACTCATAGGTTATGTGAGCCAATTACATTAAATGAACCAACTCAACATTTTGCTTAAGCAATCTATCAATTGCAACAGAAAGAACTAAAATAAACAGGAGTGGCATAACCAGTCTCTAATGTGCCTTTCAGAAAATTCTGTTAT
>RJWM01032420.1:0-21496 GCA_004363535.1 Dasyprocta punctata | reverse complement strand
AGGTATAGCTTGGGTGATAGGAGCAGAGCATTTGCCTACGGTGCACAAGGCCCCTAGCACCGAAGATAAAAACAAACTATGGGTTTCTTGATAAGACTGCTCCATCCACTGATGGCAGGAAATCACAGTACAGTCAGATCCCATCAAAGAGCTCATCAAGGCTAACAAGTCCATGGAGAACCCAAAATGACAGATATTACAAAGAACAATTGTAATTGACTGTGACAGGCTCTCATCATTTCACAGTAATAAGACGGGAATGTCACATATGGGGATTGCTTTTTAAAGAGTTTATTGGTAAACTTATAATTGCCTTTGACAGACATTGGGTGATTCCTTCTGTGACTAATTTCCCTCATTAATTCAGATTGGGTGGAGTGAATACTGAAGTCAGTTCTCAGGCCGTGTACACTTCTGCAACGTGACGAGTAGCTTGAGGCGAGGAGCCTGGCCTGTCACATACATAGTGTAGGGAAATCTGCACCAACGTATCAAGAATCAAAAGGTTCCTCAAACAAAATTCAAGAGACAAGAGCTATTATCCCTGACCTTAATGAACTCTGCCCCTAACAAGGAAGTTGTATTTCAACCCCCTAACCCATGACTCTCATCCTTAGTTAGGCACAGGTTTTAGATTCTCTTACCCTTAGATATTGGTATGGAAATGCTGAAGAGAAGCTACAGTTGTGAGGCGGACAGGTACTGGAAACAAGCAGCCAGCTGATGGTCAGGTTTGAGAGGTTGGACAACCAAAGGGAAGGAAAGGGAGAGCCTAAGAGAAATGGGGAGCCAGAAAACAATACTTTGGCATAAACCAACTCTGCAGAGAAGGCCCTGGTCCATGCTCAGATGGGAGCAACCAGGACGGTAGAAAATGTAGCAATGGAGAGATGCAACCACAGAAAGAGGCAAACCATGATACAGGGTCACCTGTAAGACGGCAGAGTAATATCCCATGCTGAAATAGGCACAAACTCATCTTCTGGCTTTCTCTTCCTTACTCAGTTCTCCTAATCTTCTGAAGTGTTAAAATGGATCTACTTCATTTTAGAGCATATCTATGTTTATTTTTACTCGAACCCCTTATTTCTTTTCATTAGCTCTTGAGTCTTCCTGGATACTAGCAGTTGGGATGAGGTGTGTGTGGAGACATTTAATTGTTAATTCAACCAACACCTGATACACTCTTGCACCTGACCTTCCCTACTGCAAGATGCAAGTGAAACATAGCAGCCTATTATTTTAAAAAGATATGAAGCCGGGTGTGGTGGCGCACGCCTTTAATCCCAGCACTCGGGAGGCTGAGGTAGGCGGAGCATTGTGAGTTCGAGGCCGGCTTGGGCTACAACGCGAGTGCAAGGCCGGCCTGAGCTACATAGTGCGACCCTGCCTCAAAAAACCGGGGCCGGGAATTTGGCTCAGTGCCTTAAGCGCCTGCCCTGGCAAGCGCGAGGTTGTGAGTTCAATCCCCGGTGCCGCAAAAAAAAAATAAAAAAAATAAATAAATAAATAAAAAGATATGATTCAGCCGGGCATGGTGGCGCACACCTTTAAACCCAGCACTCAGGAGGCTGAGGTAGGGGGAGTGTTGTGAGTTCAAGGCCGGCTTGGGCTACAACACGAGCATAAGGCCGGCCTGAACTACACAGTGAGACCCTGTCTCAAAAAACTAGGCCCAGGAGTTTGGCTCAGTGACTTAAGCACCTGCCTGGCAGGCATGAGGTTGTGAGTTCGATCCCCACTGCCACATTAAAAAAAAAAAAAAAAATTGATTCATTCTGAGAAGCAAAGTAGAATAGGGCAAGGGAATGAGATTTAGAATCTGAGAACTGGGTTCACATCCTGCCTATACTACCTAATAACCATTTAATCTTAAAAATCACTTAACTTCTCTTAGTCTTAGTTTCATCATCTGTGAAATGGAACAAATAATAACAACCATCTCCACTGATGCCAACAGCATCAGTCAGGTGCGAAGCATTTCTTTGACTGCTCCAGTGTTCTGGTATTTCTACTGAGGTGCTCACTCATTCTTCCTGTGATCTTCCTGAGGTGGCTGTCATAAGTTAAACACAGGAGGGAGAAGGAGGAAAACACCTCTGAAACGATATTCAGATCTCAAATGAAGGATTTCCTTAGCAGTGACATTATTTAAGACTGTTAATTCATTTCATCTCGTTTAGCTGGTTTCCAAGTACATAAGGAATGATGCTTTGTGTGTGTGTGTGTGTGTGTGTGAATCTAGACACAGAGAGGTGTGCTCATATCTGCCCTATAGCCCTCTGGATAAACGCTGCCAAAGCTCTAAAGAGCAGGGTGATGCTGCCAGTTGGTGTCATATCTATGGGTGGTCCAGGACTGGATGAAGAGAAATAAAGGCATGCAGAAGAAATCAGAAAGTCACACAACTTATTATTAGACAGCAAACAGGGCTCATAACACACACAAAAGTACAAAGGACAACTCACCAAGGTTACCAAAGAGGTCATATGGCCAAAAATGGGAGGAAAGGAGAACATGTCAAATAAAGAGTTCACATCCAAATCACAGACGATATGGCACACAGGGGAACTGCTTGAATCTATAAAGAACTTTCTCCAAAGTGTACCAAGTGACTGACCTTGGATGGACATAAACCACTAGCAACTCAAGATTCCACAAAAATACTCAGGCAGGTAGAAAGCTAACAAGGAGGCATTTTTCCAGACTTTAATTCTCTTCATCTTCAACTATGCTTACTTAGCACGTACACAAATTTCTTGATTGGCTTACTATCTACAACTTTTAAGCCACCAGTTCCTGAGCAGAAAAAACAGATTCTCCAGCACATTTTTTTCCACAAAAGTAAAAGCTATTATTATAATCCATTAAACTGTGTTTTGTACTTCTTGATAAATAAAGAGGCTTAATTCATTCAATGTATATATAACTTTTGCTGATCTAGCAGTTATCTCAGAATTATTTTTTAAATATGTGACTATAGCTTGGGAAATTCTGGAGTCTGAATTATAACATTAAAGTACTTACTGACAAGGTAAGTTGAATTTCTTTGTGATTGTAGTTTTTGGAAATTCTTTTCTTCAAAGCCTTCACCGCATCTTTTGGTCTATGGCAATAAATAAACTGAAATCACAAATCTAAGCACGCGATCAGTCTCTCTGAAAAACAATATGCTTTGTAGAAAGAAGAATGACTAAAGACCAAAAGACTCTGCCGTGGCATCTTAGCTGGGTCACTTAGCATCTTCCATCTAAGTCCCCTCATGAATATAAGCAGACAATACCATCGACCCACTTGAAAAAATCCAACTAAACATTTACATAACAGCATTACCTAGAAAGCACTACCAATGAAATGTGCTCACCTCACCTTCCTCAATCAATGCAGGCAAAAAATTTGCAGTGAGTGCAACCCTAACCAATGAAGGAGACCACCTTAATTAAGACTATCAGTATTTCCTGAGCAACCTATAAGCCTGCAGACACAAGAAGAATTACAAGGTGAGCTTCTGAAAAGCTACAAAACAAAGAACTATAAGTAGAGATTATCATAAGATTTTTTTTTTTTTTTGCATCATCAATGAAGAAATGGGAATTATCAGTGAAAAGGTTCGGAGGATCTAAAGACAGGAAACAAGAGAAAAAGGTATAAATACTTAAAAGTGCTAACCATAGCACCTTCCACTGACATTCAATCAATAATTAAATTGCAATATCTTCTTCATTAACATAAACTAGACTGAATCTTTTACCATCAGTTATCACTTTAACACATACAGAAAAAATAACAAGTGTGTTCTTTATATGAACCTGTAGTTTTCTGAAGTCAGGCTAGTAGGACCTTCTTAATGACGTTTTTTAAATAACTTCAATTTTCTGAAATTTAAAAAGTATATCACAAGATTGCACATCACTTAAGAATATGGCATGAACATGGGTGAGTTAGCATTTAAAAAAAAAAATAGCAAAATGGGAAGAAAAAGACTGCTTCATTAATAAAGAAGATTGTCCAGAGAACCAGTCACCATTAGGAGTCAACTAGCTTCTGGATAATATTTTTCCAGTTACATAAACTGTTGGCAATCAGAGGAGGAAAAATCCTAAAGAAGGAAACAAACTATCTCTCTTCTTTTCTTAATCTTTTAAAAACGAAGAACTGGAGCCTCACAGAGAGAAAATGTGAAACTTACTAAAGAAAAGGCAAAGAGGAGAAGGAAGGTAAGTCATATGCTGAAGCAGTGGGCTGCCCTAACCTGGCAACTTAAAAAAGGTAGCAGATGGCTGTGGGAAGACGAAAACAATCTTTCCACAGGAAAATCAAAGAGTTTGCAGTAGAAAACAAGGTGCGTCTGGTGTTTCTTATCAGGGAAAAATACATAGACGCCACACTGAACTTACCCATCCTGAGTACTGTTAATTATGTCACAGATGTGCATGAATTGACCCCAATCTTCAGTATGAGCACCAGCAAATGTAGCTTTTTCTGCAAAGAAAAAGCTTCTTGTGTTAAATCTGAGCTACAACAGAATTAAAAAAAAAAAAAAAGTCTGGTCTCTCTGAAACAATCTGCCTCAGATGTAGTAGCAAGTACTATTATGTTCCAAAGGGCAAACTTTTCTTTTTTTCTTGAACTATTCCCAGCTATTGAGGAATCAATCAGAACTCATGTTCAGAGAGCTGCTTTTGCAAAAAGTAATGAGTGACCTATTAATAAAAACTGCAAACACATCATCTGGCCACTGGGCCCCAACAGGCTGACCAAATCACCATCTGTCCATCTTTCAGAGAAGGGAAGTATAGAGCAGCCGCCTACCAGATGAGTTGCACAGTGCTAAGTATTTTATCTTATGCAATCCCACTGAACCCACTGTTAGACGTGATGAAACAAAAACAATCGGAGGTTAAGGAAACTTCTCACGGTTACATCATAGGTAGGAGGGAGAACCTGCATTCAAATGGAGGTTGTTTGATCCCAGTATTTGTTTTAGAAATTATTTACGGAGAGAGCGTGAGAAAAAGAAAGTGATCTCTTCTGTTATCTACATTAACCAAAGCTACACCAGGCACACTTGCATGTTCTTACACCTGGAACTCTATTATTAAATAATTATATATCCTATTCCACCCTCCAGACGTCCTCTTTAATAAAACACAGTATTATTGGAAAGAACATTGCAACATCCAACACTGGTGAACAGCTTATCTTCCAGGAAGAAGGGAGAAAATCCCTACCCACGCAAACATAGGGTCTTAGGAATGCAGACAAAATAATGAAAAAGATTAGGGAACACTAAGGCAGAATAGGGCTTAGTGTGGGGGAACCCCAAAGTTCAGCTTGCTTCCCACCGAGGAAAACAGCTATGTGAATTTGGCACAGGGTGGACGAAGCTGACCAACAGGTGGGGTCGGGCACCGGTTCTACCTGTCCGATGCTCCCTGCCTGTTCCTTGTTCTTTCCTCGGAATCTTCTCATCTTCCTTGAAAATCAGTCACCCTCCAACACTACAGCAGAATCCAGCTCTCTCTTTTCCTCGGTTCTGTGTGTTTTACATTTTTCTTGTACTGGAAAGGTTTAGCAGAGTATTGACTACAACACTTGGTGTTTGTCTTCCCTAAGTGAGTTCCTTCCCCAAAGTTTAAAGCCGTATCCTACCTTGCCTAGTGGGGGTGCCCGATGCAGGTTCAGGTATATAGTTGGCAGTTTTATTAAATGTTTACAGAATTAAAGAATTAATCAGACATATCGCTGGCATTTCTTTGGCCTATGACAATTCAGTCTGAACCTGGTTATGCCCAGGGTTCCTTCTAATATCCAACAACGAAAAAAAGGTATTCTGATAGCCGATACTGAAAAACCAACCAGGCTATCCACAGTGAAGAAAGTATTTAACCCTACTCCCCATCCTATAAGGATGTGGAAACTCAGGTTCTCCTAAGTAGTACGTTCTGCCTCACACAGCTGTTAACTCAGCTGTGACCTAATCTCTCCGATTCAGAGTCTCCTTACTAGACAACCGCTGGCTGTCTAGATCGCAGCACCCCACTGGGTTCCCAGTTTGCCTGGCATTAGTAAGCACCGGTGCCACACCCAGTTCCCAAGGGAGGAATCAGGAAAAGACGGAGGAAAGAGCTTCTGTTAGGAGTTACTCACTACCTTCTACCTGCGTGATTCAGAATACTCCACAGGCAAGAGAAACGAGTTCGGGCGATGCCCGCTGGGCCCTAGGCCTCTGTGACCCCATGACGCCTCTACTCCGGGCATCTCCACTCCAAACCAAGCATTTCCATTCTCTTCGTTTATCCAGAAATGCAATGGAGGTTGCCCGAAAAACCTGGTTTGAAATCTCACAAGTCACATCAATGAACTCCTCTTTCTTTTCCTCATCTGTAAAATGGGCATAACAGTAAAACCAACGCACTTGATGAAGGATTTAACCTTGGCCAGAAGTTTCCCGGTCTCTCTCGCTCTCCGCAGAGATGGAGACACCCACGCCCGCGTGCTGCGGGTCACCTGTTCCGTTTCCCTCCCCGGAAGGCATGGACAGAGACGGGGGTGCTAGAGTGCTAGCAGACGCGAGGTCCTAGGCCGGGTGGAAGGCGGGCGCTCCAGGCAAGCCGCAGGCGGAAGGGGGTCGATCTCCTCCAACTTGGTCCAACTCCGTCCCCTCCGCTGGCAGCGCACGGATCCGGCGGGAAGGGCTCCCGCGGTCCCCAGAACCAGCCCTGGCGTCGCTCCATCGGGGCGTCTCGCCCCGTGTCTCTTACCTACGAGGTGGCCCACGCAGGTGGCGTAGGGGTCGCGGTGGCCCTTCCCAAACGCCATGGTATCCTGGCGCGCCGGGCCCAGGAAATCCGCCTCCGCCGCCGCCGCCGACTCCCGACTCCACCCGCTCGGGGCCGCGGCTCCTCCTCTCGCCCGAGCGGAGGTGGCGCGTCTTGCCAGGCCGCTGCGGGAGCTCGGGGGCCGGCACACGGGTGGGGAGGGCCACCGAGGGGGACCGAGGCGTGGAGACCCGGGGTGGGGACACCGGGCGCCCCGCGCACCTGCCCTGCGCCGCGCGCTCCTCTGCAGTGGCACCGCGGGTGGCGCTTGCGGGCCGGGGGGTCGCTTTTGGCTCCCCTTCTGCTGCCCTTTGCAGAACTCGAAAATGGGTCAATAACACAAATCGGGATTATTGCTGGAATTCGGGGAAGGACGTAAGCCGCTTAGGGCAGAGTCTGGCACCTACAAAGTATTCAACCACGGAGTGACTTGGTGGGGACAAAGGTTTGCCCCACCCCCACCCGGAGGTCCGGGAGCCCAGGCGGGTGCCGGGCCCTGGAAGCCGCAGGTGGCAGGAGGAGGATCCGCCGCTCCCAGAGCCCGCACCGCCCTGCGGCCTTTGTCTCCTGCGGTTCCCCGGGGGGACCCCCCCCACACCCCGCCCCGGGCGCCGCTTGGGCGCTCGTTCTGCCGCCCGTCTCCTAGGAGCAGTGTTTTTCAGCCTGGTGGTAAAAGAGGAGAGGGGCTTCCCTGGGGCTCCCGCAGGGAGTGCTGTTGGGCCTTAGGGCCGCTTTGAAATGTAAATACGAATTGGAGAAGCCCAGCCCCCTTCTAGTTGCCCAGAATTTCTAAAACCAAAACGTGCCTCCTTTTCCTCTGCCTTTGGTTCACATCGAATTAGCCCTGTTAACCAGCTCCTGCCCGGAAGCCTGCTAGAAAGTGGGGTGTCTGCAGGCGATGTCAATTAGCCAGAAGGTGGGGTCCCCGTACTTGTAGTCCGGATTCCTGGAGTAAACTGGAACCCAGTTCCACAGTGTTCTTTTGCCTCTAGAAATGGTAAGTAAAGGCACCTGGTCCGACTTAATGTCCTCGGTTGTATGTACCTTAATATAGAAGTCAAAACCAATTGCAATGTGCTGAGAGGGGGCTAATATTTTTTCACTGTTCTCTAATTTTATTGTTTCAATTTTTCCTGACTAGAGTGGGTCAGTACCTGAGATTCTAAAATCCAGCATGAAACATCCTTGTTCTGATACCTGCTATTTCTGATAATGAGATCAGTCCTACCTGTAACTAAAATTCCCCACCTGTCCATCTGTTTAATCTGGAGCGAGCAGCAATTTCACAGTGACATGTGTCAGCTTCCTTAGTCATCACTACGGCCTCTGCTGACTATCGAAAATCTCTTATGACATCAGCCTAATCTGTACCGGAGATGGAACTCACAACCTTGCCCCTGCCAGACAGGCACTTAGGCCACTGAGCTAAATCCTCGGCCCTATTTTTTGAGACAGGGTCTCACTATGCAGTTCAGACTGGCCTTGAACTCACTTTGTAGCCCAGGCTGGTCTCGAACTCACAACCATCTTCCTGCCTCAGCCTTCCGAGTGCGGGGATTAAAGGTGTGCGCCACCACACCCGGCTCCTGGACTTCATGTTATACCCTCTAAAAAATGTATTTTGCCTTCTCCGCACCCTGCAATTGAGCAACCTGAAAGAGGAAGTTAGTTTTAACTTGGCCCCGATGTAGGGGAACGAAACTTCCAGTGTGCTAGATGTCCGGTATGAGTTCGGTTTGTCTGAAATTGAAGAATGAATTTTAGGAAAAAATGGAGGTTAAGAGCAGAATATAATTATTGAGAGAAAGAAAGTGTCTGTCTGAGAGAGAGACAGAAGGGGTCCAGAGTGGATTGCCAAAAACCCTGTCTTTTCTAGGGACTTCTATAGAGCAAAACCACAAAGTGAGGCAGGTCTAAGGTGGGGAACAAAAAACACGGAAATTCACAAGGCGGGCATAAAGTGGGACAGAACTATGGTCAACCAAGAAGATAAATTGCTCAGGTAAAATTGATTAAATCAGGAACAAATGGGGAAGCGAGTCATGCCACAAGCAGGCTTGCTTAAAAAGCAGTGACTCTTCCCCTAGAGGGTTGAGATGGTGACTCCTGGTTTCTTCAGAGTGATGAGAGACCTATTTAGAATATCAGTCCTTAGGATGTGGGTGTGTTTGCTTGATCTTTTGTCTTGAGGTCTGGCCCACAGTGGGAGGGGTCTGTATCCTCCCAGTTTGTAAGGTAACTGGCCCTGTCTGACTGTCTGTATTTCTGTCTAACTCAGTTGCCAGTAACAGCGCCTTCTGTCAGTGAATGAGAAATGGGAAGAATGTTTTATTTTTTGGCTTTCATTGCTGATTTCCTTATTGCTTATGTGGCAGGGGTGAAACACCCAGAATGGGAGAAGCAGCAGCAGAGAGCACATTTGGAACAGGAGAGCTGGGTGAACAGCACCGAGGCTGATGAGCGTTGCCGGTCTCACCTATGTGTTGGACAGGTGCTTTTATGATAGACAGCTTGGTTTAGCAGAAATACAGGTACTCAGACAAGGCAAGGCAATCAGTGCAGACCATGGGAATAATTTCTGGCTGTGGCTGGAGGCACAGCTGTCAAAGACCAGGCCTCAAGATAAAGACAGAATGGCCAGGTTTACAAACCCCCTGAGGGATAAACAATAACTTCAAATTATACTATGATTGATATCATGTGGTCCAGTAAAGTCCAGATGGACATCAGTCACCCTGGTGGATACCCAGAACCTTGGGCCCATTCTTTCCCAAGACTGTGTTCTATCATACCCTTGCTAAGTGACCTGCTTCCCTGTTGGATCAATATTACTTAAGTGGCTGTACTTATAGTCTTATTGGTTGATTGTAGTTTGACCTATCTTGTACCCACCTCATGATTTTGTACCTACTTAGTGACTTTGCTCTATTGTTGTGGGAAAATTCCCAAGCCAAGCCAAACCAAAACAATCCAAAAGGAACACTCTTTGCACTGAGGCAATAAGGCAGCATTTAATCTGTATACCAGCAGACTGTTGGAGCTTTATGCCAGTGGACTGTTGTGGAATAATTCCTCAAAGACAACAGCACCGAATTTAGGAAGAGTTCAGTTTATATCGAATTTAGAAGTGGGAGGTAGAAAGCAAGTGACAAAACATTACATAATTGGTTACATGCATTGAGTCATATATTGACAGGCAGGCTATTCTTGAAACAAAGGAATGGTTTATTATAATCCAAAAACAAGGGGAGGGGACCCTTACAGATCAAGCACAGTTAAGGGCATTACCATACTATAGGAACATTCCTGGAGAGGGCGCCCTTACAGAGTGAGCATAAAGGCATTACCACAGTAGAGGGGACACTTGAAAGCGCCAAGGGTGCCTTAAGGTATAGACAACTACTCTAAGTATTCATTAGAGGTATGCAGCTGGGCTGTAGACACAGTCAGGTCAATTGAATTCAGCAGAAACAGCAGAACAGAAACTTGGTCAGAGACTTTTAACTGATCATAAAATACCTATTAGTAGCCGGGTGTGGTGGTGCATGCCTTTAATCCCAGCACACAGGAGGCTGAGGCAGGAGGATCCTTGTGAGTTCGAGACCAGCCTGGGCTACAAAATGAGTTCAAGACCAACCTGAACTGCATAGTGAGACCCTGTCTCAAAAAATAGGGCCAGGGATTTAGCTCCGTGGTCTAAGTGCCTGCTTGGTTGTGAGTTTGATCCCTGGTACCAAAAAATAAATACATACATACATGCAATACCTATAAACTTGCTATCTTATAAATGTATTCCTACATTATAATTGTGCCCCAACACTATAATACATTCTTAGAGAAGTGGCCTCTGTGGCAAAACTCTTTCGGGTCCCCTCCTGTCTCAGATCCCTCTCTGTCCCTCTCTTTCTCTCTCTCTCAGTTTATCCTACTCCTAACCTCTGTTGTTCCTTAGAATTAATTCTTTGATTTCAGGGGAAACAAACTCAGTGTGCCTGGTATTTAGCAGGTCAGGAGTTATATTTGCTCCTGTATCACTTTCTTTTTTTTCTCTTCTCTTCTTTCCTTTTCTTTCTTTTTCACTTTCTTTCTTTTCTTTCTTTTTCTTTTTCTTTTTTTTTTTTTTTTTTTTTTTTTTTTTTTTTTTTTTTTTTTTTTTTTTTTTTTTTTTTTTTTTTTTTTTTTTTTTTTTTTTGGTCTCTTTTTTTTTTTGTCTTTTTGAGATAAGGTCTCACTATGCAGTTCAGGCTGGCCTTGAGCTCACTTTGTAGCCCAGGCTGGTCTCAAACTTGCAATGATCCTCCTGCCTCAGGCTCCCAAGTGTTGGGATTACAGGCTTGTGTCACCACACCCAGCTTCTACATCACTTTCATCTTTCCCTGTGCCCTCCAGGGTCTTGTGTTGACTGCTGCCAACTCTTTCTGTGTCCTGTCATTTTCTCTGTGATCCCTCTCCTCCCTAGGTATGAAGATCAACCCGGTCTTGTTAGTATGGTCTGGGAGCAGAATAGCAGAACTCACAGCTGTTTGATTATTTTAAGGTCACTCAATCTGAAGCAGTGCAGAGAAAATGAGAGTGAGAGAGATAAGGAGGAGGCCTTTAATGCAGAGGGCATGGGAGAGCTTTAGGGGCCAGGGATGTAGAAGCTCTCAACAAGAACAGAGGAGTGTAGTTACTTTTATCAACTTTGGCTAGGGGAGGAGTTTGGGAGGTGAGCAAAATGACATATTAACGGCTGATTTGAAGGAGCATTTGCCTGTGTAAAACAGGAGACAGAAAGATTTACTGGGGGCTGGGGGTGGAGGTTTGGGTGGTTGTGGAGTCTTGGGATTGGAGAGGGCTCAGCGCATGTGCAAAAAGGGAGCAGGAGGTTTATCTCTGGAATGAGAAGGAAAACAGAGTTTACCCTTGGAAAGCTAAGTTGTTTCTCTGGGGCCAGTACAAAGTTGGGGCAATGTCATGTTACAGATAGCTAAGCCCCAGGCTAGCAGAATCTACCAACAGCCAAGTTAAATTCAGAGAAGGAGCAGAATCCTTGAAAGAACAAAGGTGAAGTGTCTGGGTGTCAGGAGCAAAAGTTTACCATTTCTTCCCCAAGAACACTTACTACCCATTGATTTGTAAGTCATCATGCTAAGTAGAAATAACATTGATTTAAAATGGGCTCAGTGTCTAGAACTGTAACTTTATTTAATCTATCCAATCTTGGGAGGCAAGGAACATCAATTTCATTTTTATAAATCCATAATCTGAGATCCAGAAAGATAAAGCTAGTAAGTGTCTTGATTAGAATTTGAATTATGATTGTCTGATTCTATAGCCTGCTTTGATTTTTAACCAAGGAAATATTTAGATTGTCACAGCTAGATATGACCTTGGAAATTCATAGTCTCTATTCCCATCATTTTATAGGTAAAAAAGTGATTCCCAGAGAAGGTGCATCGCTGGCCTAAGGCCACCCAGCTGTAGACTAGTATAAAGCAACTCAGATAGCTTGAGGCCAAAACTCAAGGCACCTCCTCTGAATTCCTTTTAAGTGTTTTAGCACTTAAATGTGTTCCCTCAACCCTCCCCATAGTACTTTTTCCTCTTTCTCTTTCTCCTTCACTTTCTGGGTAGATCCAATTCTCAACCTTATCCACCATCCCTTCCCTAGCTGTCTCACCAGGTAAAGTAATTTTTTTTAATATCTTATTTTAAAATTAAGTTTATTGGTACAATTTAGATATATATAATGATAACATTCATCATAAGGAATTTGTACCTATACGTGATGTAACTTGATTTCTCTTTTTCCCCGTTCTCCTCCCCTCCCTTCAACCCTTCTTCCCCTTATTTCTGTTTTCATTTTATCCTTTTCTCATTTTTTCATTTCCCTTCCTTCCTCCCCGCCCCAGTTCCCCTTTCCTTTTGAACAATTTCTTCCTATTTCACAACATCTATTATACATTTGGTTCTTATTTCCACTTTTGTTTCTCACATCAGAGAAACAATGCCTTTTGTACACATGTGTGTCTGATTTATTTCACTTAAGAGTATGGTCTTCAAGGTCCATGTGCTTGGCTGTAAATGTCTCAAGTTAATACTTTTTTATGACTGAGCATTGACTTTTTACTCCATTGCCTAAAAAACCACATCTTCTGTATCCATTCATCAGTTGATAGATATTTGGGTTGTACTGCTATAAACATGAGTGCGCCTATAGCCTTGTGGTGCTGATATAGGAGAAACTCCCGACCTGCTAGATGTCCAAAATGCGGAGTTCGTGTTCTCTGAAATTGAGGAATGAATTGTAGGAATGACAGATGTGAAGAGTAGGAAGAATTTTTTGAGACAAAGAAGGTTGCTGTCTAAAATGGACAGAAGGGAGCTCGGAAAGTGGGTTGTCCATCAAGCCTGCTTCTCAAGTCTGTTTATTGAGCAAAACCTTGAGTTGAGGTGAGGTGGTTCAAGGTGGGACAGAAGTATAATCAACCAATAAGGTTACAGGTATAGTCACTTAGGTAATATGGACCCAATGGAAAAATCATAGAATGGGTGTAAAATGGGTTGAAATTATGGTCAACCAATAAGATCACAACAAGTATAGTCACTTGGGTAATATTGATTAAATGGGGAACAAAGCCTGTCATGGTGGCACACGCCTGTAATCCCAGCACTTGGGAGGCTGAGGCAGGAGAATTGTTGCAAATTTGAGACCAGCCTGGGCTACAAAGTGAGTTCAAGGCCAGCCTGAACTGAATAGTGAGACCCTGTCTCAAAAAAAAAAAAAAAAAAAAAAATTTAGGACTAGGGATTTAGCTCAATGATGTAAGTGCCTGTCTGGTGGTTGAGAGGTTGTGAATTTGATCCCTGGTACAAAAATAAAATAAAACAAAACAAAATAAAATAAAATAAAATAAAATAAAAATAAATAAATGGGGATCAAATGAGGAAGCAAGTCTCTTAGCGAGCTCACATGAGCAGAATAGGACTTTTCTGGAAGGGGCGGGTTAAGGAGGTTTTGGGCTCCACCCCAAGGTGATTCATGTCTATTTAGAGTATCAATCACTGCTGGTCATCTCTAGAGGAGGTATCTGAGTGAGTACTCCCTCTTTTCTTGAAGGCTGGCCTTCAATGAATGCATCTCCAGCCTCAGTTGTCTTCTGCACTGATCTTTTCAAGGACTCAGCCTTGTCTGACTGCCTACAATATTTCTAAATAACTTAGCTATCTATAATAGTATTGTTATAGGCAGCTGAGTTAGAAATATTTTAGGCAGTCAGACCAATGTAGGCCCTCAAGGTAGCCAGTGCAAAAGACCAGATATCTTGTGATCTTGGAGGAGACAAGCTGTGGGCCAGATCTCAACACAAAAGACATAACAAATGCAAACAAATGCAACCATGCCCTAAGTATAAACATCAGGGATTGATATTCTAAATAGGTATGGATCTCTGTGAGGAAGCCAGGAGTCACCATCCCAATCCCCTACAGAGTCAGTTCTTTAAGCATGCCTGCTTACTACTGACTCACTTCTCCAATTTGTTCCCAACTTAATCCATTTTACCTAAACAATTAATCTTATTGTTTGACCATAGTTCTGTCCCACTTCATTCTTACCTTGCAAGTTTCCATTTTCACCCACCTTAGACCCGCCTCACCTCATAGTTTTGCTCTATAAAAGTTCCTGGAAAAGACAGGTCCTTTGGCAACCCACTCAGGACCCCTTCTGTCTCTCTCTCAGACAGAAGCTTTCTTTCTCTCAATAACTATATGTTGCTCTTAACCTCCGTTGTTCCTAAAATTGATTTTCAATTTTAAAGAACACAAACTCATACCAGACATCTAGCAGGTAGAGAGCTTCTTTCCCGTATATCAGTATGATGCTTTTAGCTCTTTGGTCATCAAATTTTAGAGCCAGCCTCTCTGTGTCTTTTTTTTTTTTTTTTTTTTTTCTCACACCTGCCAGACAGGTGCGTAAGGGACTGAGCCAAATTCCCAGCCCTAGTTTTTTTTGAGGCAAGGTCGCACTATGTAGCTCAGGCCGGCCTCACGCTTGCGTTGTAGCCCAAGCGGGCCTCAAACTCACAACACTCCTCCTACCTCAGCCTCCAGAGTGCTGGGATTAAAGGCATGCGCCACCACGCCTGGCTATACTCTCCCTTTTTGACTTATCTGTGCTCTTTAATGCCCCTCTTACCTTCAGGACACGTCTCTATTCTACTTTCCTTTACCTCTGCTGCTTCCCAGTGGTCTTTATTTGATTCCATGTTCCCCTTTGCTGTGTTAAATCTAAGCATCCATACACTTCCATAGCCTACTTTTCCTCTTTCTCCCTTTCCCTCAGCCACTTTGCCTTGTGCCTTCTTCACAAAGCCTTTTCTAGCCACTCCTAAGGGAACCGAGCCCTTCTTTTCTGTCCCAGGTACGGATTTCTGTCTTGGAGCTCATGACGACTTCATGCTCTTTCCCCACAAATCTGCTCCCTGACTCCTACATACAGGTCCCTCAAGGGACCAGGACCTTGTTTGTGGAGCTGTAACAAGTCCTGTTCCATAGCATACCTGAAGGGATGGATGTTCTTTGATGCATGAATGACTCTTCAAACTCCTAAGCTTCTCTGTACCTCCTGAGATCCAGTTCTACCTTGCCTCCTGAGACCTTGTTGGAAGCTTGAACTCAATGGGACTAGAATTACACTCATCCCTTCCTCCACAGTCTCTGTGTTCTTTCAAGCAGGCTATCTTGTATCGACTGTGGCTGTTATTCTCAACTTTAATTCATTGGAATCACAGAGTAAAGAGTAAAGATGCCTGGGACACTCCCTTGAAATTCTGATTTAACCAGCCTGGCATGTGTCAAGGGTACCGAGATTTTTAAGGGCCCCAGATGAGTGAAGTGTATCATAATTTCCCAGGCAGGAAAACTTGAAGTTATCCTCAACTTTCATTTCTATCAATTCTGAATTTCTCTCTATTTTACTTTATCTCTTTTTCTCCCAGTTTATTTTTTCCCACTCTGGAGATACTGCTCAATCCAGCACCTTTTTTTTTTTTTCTTTTGTCTTTTTGAGACAGGGTTTTGCTATGCCGTTCAGGCTGGCCTTGTGCTCGCCTTGCAACCCAGGCTGATCTCAAACTTGCAAGGATCCCCCTGACTTGGCCTCCTGAGTGCTGGGATTACAGGTGTGCAACACCACACCTGGCCAGTCTAGCACTTCTTAAATGTCATAGTTTCAGTACTATTTAAGGATAAAATGGGATTGGAGTTTGGGTTTTCCTGAACACAAGCAAATCGTCATGAACCTACAGAATACTATTTATTCCTAAAATTGACTTTCTTTAGCATGATTAAATCTAGCCCTTTATTTTTGAAGATCACATAGATATACACTGATTTTATTTCTAGTTATCTTTGCAACTTCTGATTATGGAAACTAAGTCTAAAGGAACAGCCTTCTTCCTACTCTTGAGAAAACCCTTTATCACTGTCATGTGAGGGGTTTCCTCCCTTTCCACACCTCCACCTCTAGGATTGTTTTGTTCCATTTTTATGGGATTTGGACAGAATGGAGCACCAGGAGAGAGAGGACAAGGCACAAGAAGAATGAAAAGGGCTGACACTTGTTGATTTCCTCTTTCAAATGTTCCTCAAAGCACTTTCCTATTGTTATAGACAGCTAAATTAGATAGAATTTTTTTTGTGTGTGTGTGTGTGGCACCAGGGATAGAACTCACAACCTTGCGCCTGTCAGACAGCTGCTTAAGTCACTGAACCAAACTCCCGGCCCTTAGATAGAACATTATAGGCAGTCAGACAGGGCTGGGGCCTGGAAGGAGCCAGTGCAGAAGACCAGATGTCTTGCAACTTTGGGGAAACAGACACCTCCAGTGTGCAGACCTTAAGACAAAAGATAAAGCAAATGTGCTCATACCCTAAGATTAAGCATCAGGGACTTATATTCTAAATAGATATTAGGCCACCTTGAGGAAGCCAGAAAGAGCCACTAACCCAACCACCTGCAGGGAAAGGCCCTGTTCTGTATTCATACCTGCTTGCTACAGGACACCCTTCCCATTCAATCCTGATTTAATCAATTTTACCTGAGCAATTATACTCATAATCTTATTGGTTGATCATGGTTATGCCCCACCTTGGGCCCACCCTACTTCATGGCTTTGATCTATAAAAGTCCTTAGAAAAGTCAGGGTACTTGGCAACCTACTCGGGACCCCTTATGTTGCTGTCTCAGACAGAAGTTTTCTTTCTCTTAATATATTCTGCTCTTAACCTCTGTTCTTTCTAAAATTCATTCTTCGATTTTAGAGAACATGAATTCATACTGGACATCTAGTAAGTGGAGAGTTTCTTTCCCCTATATCACTATAGCCAATAAAACATATGATAATCATATAAAGAATCATTATTCTTGTGTTATTGTCACTGAGAATGGGGAAGCAAATTTGGGTTTTTCTCATTTTGAAGCTTTTTGGGTCATTTTCCACTACATGACAACACCCCAAAGCAAGGATTTTGCCACTGATCTTGGGGATTATCTGCAGTGTTGAGCCCAGCACTCCTTACATAGCACTGCCAAGTAGAGCTTTGTTGACTGATTTTAAACCTCTATTTTCTCCCAACCATCAAATCCTTGTCTAAACCAAGAAAAGAATTTCTTAGCTTCTCTTATTGTCCCTACAATTAAAAAACTTCATTTGCAGCAGGGACTAAATGGCACCTTTTGGGTAAATTTGTCATCTAAGTGGATTCCTCTGAAGCTTAAAACCAATGTTTTATCTAGAAAATCAATGAGAGGAATCAATATTTTCATAACCTAAGCCAGCTAGCCCTCCATGGGTTTTATAATATTACCTGTTCACACTTCACTCATTTAGAGTTTGTTCTTCATTTTGTATGTGTTCTTATGGAATTCTAGCCACAATCAGATTAACTGGGTTTAAACTGAAGCTTTCAGATGATAAAAAATAAGGTAGCATATCAAGGACCGATCAGGTCTACAATCTCCCAAATGCGTGGACAGTGAAGGTTTAAATAAACACGACAAGTGGTACGATTTTAGAGCTCCAGGAGGATCAAAACCCTCTAGCAGAATTCGAGATTCTGGGGGCTTAGACAAAGAACTTCTCTAGGCAGTCCGTATTTATTTGGTTTTCAAACAAAGGGAGGGGATACTGAGGAAAACATGGGAACTGAGCAGGACCTTGGGAGTCAGTTCAAAGACTCCTCCAAGTAGTAAATCATGCTAATTTAGGAGAACTAGCTCATCTCCAGGTTAGCATTTACGGCAGGACTGAGACTGCAGGAGTGAGACACCTACAGCTGCAGTCTCTAGCTAGTTCATTGGGGTTGGAGCCAGGTATCCAAAGCTGTGGCCTTATCTTGTCCTTTGAGGTGTCACTGGCATCACAGGCCACTGCAGGCCTGAGCCAGGACCAGTGATTCATAGAGGTTCACTCACTGTGAATTCACTGCTCATCTCCAGACAAGGGGCTTAGGCCTGGGACAGACTCACAAGTAAGCACAGAAAGCCAATTGATTAATTTTAAATCCTACTTAGAGCCACTTCATAGTGGTCTCCATCAGTAGCATCTTTAATGGATTTTTCTGAAAAAATGTGAGATTATGTATGGCACTTCAACAGGTTCTGGGCATATAATAAAGTATAGTAGATATTAACCAGTTATCATTATTATTTTTCTTTCCTGTCTACCAAGTGGCCTGAAATTACCATTATTAAAATAGATAGCCCATGACTAATTTTTCCCTAAAGGCCACTTTGTATTTAAAGATGCAAGTGTTACCTATTTGGAAAGAGAGAATCCAAACAACATGTGCTTTATGTTAGCACATTATGAATAATGTGTGTTGGGCTGACTTGCTTACAAAATGTCTTGTGGAGACCTGGTTAGGAGAGGGTTAGGGCAGGCCCCTCAGGACTTCTGCAAGGAAGTCTTGAAAGACAGGTAGACAGCAAGGGAAACAGACATTAAATTTAGAGGTCAAAACTAGATTTAAATTCCAACACCAATGTTTCTTAACTGATCTTTTGACAGGCATACCATTCTTCTGGAGCTACGATTTCTTTCCAGCAATAGAGCTGACTACACATCTTTAAAAGGTAGGTTCCAAAGTAAATCAGACACAGAGGGTTAAATATCTCATGGTTTCTCTTGCATGAGAACCCCAGAATAGAAATAACTTAAAGAATAAAATCCAAGAGCAGGAAGGAAACAAAGGGGTAGACTTTGTGGAGATAGGAAAGAGGGCTGAATTGGGGAAAGAGAAGGTTGGGAGTGGGAAGTATAATTAAGATGTAATATGTATAAGCACTGACTCCCCAATAAGACTGTCATTATTATGTATACCAATAACTATATACATATTTTAAAATGTGAATCTCATGATTAAATGAGATAATACATGTTTTTAGCTTTTCAGTGTTGAGAATCAAGCCCAGGGGTTCTACATTCCTAGTTCTTTTTGTTTTGAGACAAGGGCTTGCTATGTTGCACAGGCTGACTTTGAACTTGAGGTTCTCCTGCCTCAGCTTCCCAAGCAGTTAGAACTTCAGGCATGTGCCACCACTCCTAGGCATTTGAATATTTTCGATAAATACCTGGCATATAACTGGTGCTCCATAAGTGTTTACGCCAAAAGCTTAAAATAGGCTGCTATTCTCTACTTTCCACTTCATAAACTTGGTAATACCCGTTATAACATTGGTTATAACCTGGAGTGGCTTTGCATACATATTCATTTACTAGTTGCCTGTCTGCAAGACTTAAAAAGATTGTTTCCTCACACTGCAAAACATACATTGGCTATGGGTGTAGCACCTGCCTGCTTCTATCGTCGCCTGCAAGGGATCTACCCAAAGAGGTGCACAACTGTCCCCCCACACCTGCACCCCCTACTCATCCTATGAAATCACTTTAGTGTAGCTGGAACCTAGCATCCTTTTAAAAAGAAATCCTCTTGTCAATAATGAGTCTTCTGGCCTCACCCTCCTGCCCTTCCTGTTTCCCTTCATCATCGAAGATCTCTGTTTCCTCTTAAATGCATTTCTTCTCTTCCCTGTTTTGATGCGACATTCACCTTCCTGGTCACTGCTAATTCTCCCTACAGTGCTGAGCTTTGTGAAGGCAGAGAAAGGTCTGCTTTGTTCACCACTGCAATGTGCAGGGATCGCAACACTGCTGAGTCTGGAATTTGAACTCACTTTGTAGCCTAGGCTGGCCTCAAACTCTCAGTGATCCCCCTGCTTCAGCCTCCCAAACACTGAAATTACAGGTGAGCATCACCATGCCCAACCTATCCTGCCCACTTTGAAGCACATCCTGACGCTGGCCCTGATGTAGTTCACACTGGCCTTGAACTCACTATGTAGTTCGGGTTGGCCTTGAATGCATGTTGATCTTTCTGCCTCAGCCTCCTAAGTGCTGGGATCTAAAGGAGTTCATTCCATAGCTCCTAGAATCTAAAACTCCTGTTGTAAGTTGCAGTATTTTGTATTTAAGTGGCACTATCATCATTTCCTTAGAGAAGGAAAAATCTTCCAGTAAAACTGTGAGATTCTGCTTTCTTACTGCTTAGAGTCGAATGTTGTATATTTATTTAAATAACACTTGGAGAGGTTTTTGTTTTTTGTTTTTTGTTTTTTTCTTTTTACTTAGGTCACTCACTTCCATTCATGTGTGAGAACAAATGAGGAAAAGAAATTAACCAAGAGGTTTCTTCTTCCCACAGAATCCAACTCTCTGGACTCACTCCTTGACTCAGTCATCAAGGTGTCAGTGTCTTTGGCCAAGCCATCTTTTGAGCCATCATAAGTCCCAGTGATGCTAGCCTTTCTTTGGGACACTCTGCTCTTGTCCCTTGATACAATGTTTCATTCAGAGCTTTTGACACAATTGCAAGTTTTAATGGTGGCATTTCATTGATCTTACCAGAAGGTGTCAAGAAAAGTTTCCCAGACTACAACAGAACTAATTTTTCTTCCTCAAATGGTCTATAAGTTCATTTCTGACTGAAACATCAAAGGATGGTTGTAGCTGTCCTGTAAGCAACCAGAAATGACAAGCAGGTTGCATAGACAGTGACAACTCTGTCTACATTTCTCCTGCTGCCTGAATGATCGGGCTGATAATACACCTCATAATGTAGGACACTTTGGAATACAAAAATACAGTTCAGGTCTACCTTAGAACTGCTGAGTCTCCAATAGGTACTCTGCAGATGCCCACTGTAAAAACTGATACATGAATATACGAGGAGAACCAATGTTACTGCTGTGTAAACTAAGTAAAGCCTAAAGTAAATCTCCTATGAAAGAAATCCCATATATTACTTTAACTCCCATAAGATTCTGGAACTGGTAATGAATTGTTGATGATGATGATAAGTCAATCCAGAGCAAGTTCTTAAATTATGGATGCACTTTTTCACGGACAATTTTACTTATTCATTGTGTGTTAGAAGTAGAGTGCCGTGTACGTTAAATTATCTCCTTTCAAAAAGATTAGTTTATTACTAAAATTTCAGTAAGATACTCTGGATTTCTCTTGCATGGAGGGAGAATAGAAAGCATTTTATTTTATGCAGGTGATTATTTTTTTTAAACCATCAGAGGGCAGCCTTGCTTAACTTATCAAATTCTCCCCAAAGCTTAGCTGGGC
>RJWM01032419.1:0-21506 GCA_004363535.1 Dasyprocta punctata | reverse complement strand
AGCAGGAGCTGCAGTGTCAATCAGGAGATCAGGTCTCTGCCAAAATGAACTAATAGAGACCAATAATGGACCCCAAAGAAATGGAGATCGAGGAAGTGACTGGCAAAGAATTCAGAAAACTCCGCCATTTAAACGTGCAGTGAACTACAAGAACATATAGATTTAAAACATTAGTGACATTTACATAACAGTCCATGAAAACAAGAAGAGATGGCAAAAACACAAACGACAGAGAAGTAGCAAATGGGCCACAAGCCGGGAAACCCAGCACTCTGGAAGGCTGAAGCAGGATAATCACAATTTGAACGCAGCCTGGGCAAATTTAACAACATATTTCTTCAAAATTTAACATGTTGACAAGGAATGGGGATGCAGTTTAGTGGAAAAGCCGTGCTTCATCACCACGTACTACCACAAAGGGGAAAACCAGCAGCAAATAAACCTAGAGATGCAGAATACCGTCCCTCCACTGACAAATCAATAGAAAATTGAGACACTGACATCAACCAACGAAAATGAATCCATTTTTCATCAGTTTCATGAATAACCTGAAAGACAATTTATTTAGTTAGCTAGTCAGGGGGCCAAAAAGAAAAATAATGAAAAAGAATTTTATAAAAATAATTATGAAAACCATGGAACACCATCAAGAGGCCAAACCCTCATATTGTAGCAGTTGCAGGAGAACAAAAGAGGGATAGAAAGAGCATATGTAAAGAATAATAACTGAAAACGTAACTAGTCTGGAGACAGATGGCTACATCCAAAATTAGAAGCACAGAGTTCTCCAATGAAATTCAATCCAAGGAGGAGTCTACCAAATCACTTAGTAACTAAACTGTGAAAAAACAAAGGGAAAGCAAATTTTTAAAAAGAAAAACAGAGTGAAAATGATATGAAATTCAAAACAAGATAGGAGGAGAGTAACATTGCTGAATACATTTCTTATTGTTACCTTCAAAATAGTTGCTCAGGTTACAAGCTATTGGCATGAAATATTGATCAAATTATATAAGCACAAACCATTTTATTGAACTAATAGAAATTAGTAGCATACCTACTTTGTGTATATATGTATAATACTACTAATACATACATATACATATGTATTTATTAGCTTTTTCTTTTCCCTTCCTTCTTTTATCCTTTCACCCATCCCAGTTTCTCTTTCCTTTTGAATAGATTCCTCCCATTTCCCAATATCTAGTGTACATTTTGGATCTTATTGACTCTTTCAGCTTCTTATACTTGGGAGACAATATGATATTTACACATACAAGATGGATTTATTTCACTTATGAGCATGGTCTCAAGTTGCATCCATTTACCGATAAAAGTCTCCAGTTTGTCCTTATTTATGGTTGAGTAGTACTCTATTATATAAAAATACCACATCTCTTTTATGCATTCAGTGCTTGATGGGCATTTGGGTGGTTTCCAAGATTTAGCTATTACACATTGGGCTACTATATATATATATATATATATATGGGTGCACATACATCACTGTCATATGATGTTTTTAATTCTTCTGGGAAGATATCCAGAAAGGGAATAGTTGAATCAAATGGGACCTCTAATCCTAGTTTTTGGGGAGTCTCCACACTGATTTCCATAGTGGTTTACCAGTATATACTGTCACCAACAGTGGAGAAGGGTTCCTTTTTCCCCACAGTCCTGCCAGCATTTGTTATTGGTTGATTTCTTGAAGACAGCCATTCTTTCTGGAGTGAGACGGAATCTCAGTGTTGTTTTAATTTGCATCTCTTGAATGACCAATGATGTTGAACATTTTTTCATATATTCATTTGATATGTGTTTCTTCATCTGAGAAGTGCATATTCATCTCAGATGCCCTGTTTTGGATAGGGTCTTTAAATTTGGGAGGTCTGATTTCTTCCAGTTCTTTATGTGTTCTAGATAGAAGTCCTCTGTTTGATTGACTGTGGCCTAAAAGTTTTTCTATTCGGTGGGTTGTCCTTCACTCTGTTGGTGAATTCTTTTAATATGCAAAAACTTTCTAGTAAGAGGAGACCCCAAATGTTGATTGTTTGGAGTATTTCTGTGCAGTTGCGGTTTTGTTCATTAATTCTCTGCCTACATCTATATCTTCAAGATTTCTATCCACTTTCTCTTCCAGGAGATTTAGTGTTTCCTTTCACCTGTGAAATACCAGCCCAGGCACTCTGCTCCAATGTCACTCACTCTCATCTTGCGAGGCTTTCATGTCTGGTTCTGTGATGTAGATCTTTCCTCTGAGCTCATTCTAATCACACCTGGCCCCTCTTTCAGGAATTCACCTGTGTTTACCCCCCACACTGTTCTTAGCACTCAGGTCAGGGGAAATGACCTGTTCACGTTTTCACCCTACTTTCAGAGCATCCACACTGTGCCCTAAACACTGTAACATGGAACACGAGCTGCTTTGCACTCGGTGACATGAGACAGATTTCGGGACACCTTTGTAAGGTGAGCCCAGCAGTGTTTGTCAGATCACTCCCTGAGAAGCATTCCATGAAAGTGCCTATACCAACTCAGGGACATAATCCTTCCTTGCAATATGTGAAGGACATTCCAAGACACTTAGGTGTTTTCAGATATTGGCTCAAAGTCTGGCACTGTCCAGTAAAAAATATTCCCACTCACCCCATACAGACAGTTTCCCACCTCTATATCCCAGAGATGAGAAGACAAAATCTGGTCTGATCTAACAAATCAAGCAGCAGATGTATTTACCTCAGAATTGCTCAATGATTCTTCCCAGGCACAAAGATTACCTCCTTCACAGATATCAATGAAACAATGAACTTGGGGAATCAAACAGCAATAAACCTGAGAAATCAAATCAACTCAACCCTGAGAGACAAATCATAGACAAATCCACCCTGAGAGAAATCTGCTCTGGATCCAGAGCAAAACACTGCTCAATCTAGAATCTGCCCTGGAACCCTGTGCAGCAGCAGATCCCAAAGGCAGGAACTGTCTGTGACAGAGAAAGCACCGCATGACTGGCCTGACCTGAAGCCACTGCAGAACCCAGCCCACAACTCTGCCAGGGTTCTCACTGGACAGTGGACTCCACACAGCACGCCCATCTAGTCCCGGAGCACAGGCAGATGCCCAGCCAGCTAGAGAACTCCACATGGGCTCTGGCTGCCTGGGGTTGTCCCTGGCCAGTCCTTCCAGAATTACAGGCTGCATCAAGTAGGGAGGTCTGTCCCTGTCAAAGGTCACCTGGAAGGGCCAGCAGAGGGAGCTGCACAGACAACAGAGCAGGAGCTGCAGTGTCAATCAGGAGATCAGGTCTCTGCCAAAATGAACTAATAGAGCCCAATAATGCACCCCAAAGAAATGGAGATTGATGAAGTGACTGGCAAGGATTCAGAAAACTCCCCTATTTAAATGCTCAGTGAACTATAAGAACATGCAGATTTAAAAGATTAGCAAAATTTGGAAAACAGTTCACAAAAATGAGAAGAGATGGCAAAAATACAAACAACAAAGAAGTAGCAAATAGTAGGCAGGAGCCATGCTGGGTCTGGGAGGAATGCAAGAAGCCAATTCGCCCTTCCTGTAAGCTGCACAAACCATGCGGGGCCAGGGAGAGAGAAGCCAGTTCACAATTCCTGCGAGTCAGCAGAAGCCATGAGCAGTCTTGGAGGAGTATAAGAAGCCAATTCGCCCTTCCTAAAAACTGCACAAACTCTGTGGGGCCCAGGAAGAAAGAAGCCAATCTGCCCTTCCACAAACCAACTGGCCCATGGGCTGAGAATCAAGAAGCCCCTCCCCTACCCCATAAGTAACCAGATGTTTTGGAGAACAGACTGAGTTGATAGCAACTGAGGTACAAAAGCAACCAAATGTTTGTATTCTTTGATTCACTTTGCAGGCCTAAGTCCCATAGTCTGAGCATGTATTAGGAGGATAACAATATGCAATATAGCAAATATGGGGATTTCCTTCTGTCTTGTTTTTGAAGTCTAATACTGTTCTGTTTTGTTTTGTTCCAATTTATTTTTTTTTTACTTAGTGTTCCTTTTTGATTAGCTTTATTCTTTTCTGTTTTATTAGATTTTACTACGTTTGATGGTATGGACAACTATTGTGAAGATAACAAGGTATATTATGGTAGCCAATGTTGATTTATTTTACCCTGTTTTGAAGTTCTACACCACTTTCACTGTTTAGTTTTGATTGGCTTTATTCTATTTTATTTTGTTAGGTTTTATCCTCTTTAAAATAAAACAAAAATAAAAATAAAAGTAGCAGCAAATAGGCCAGACATGGTGTCATAAGCACATAATCCCAGCACTCTCAACAGCTGAAGCATGAGAATCACAATTTGAGCACAGCCTGGAGAATTTAACAACATCCTTCTTCAAAGTTTAACAAGTTAACAAGGACTGGGGATGCAGTTCAGTGGAAAAGCCATGCTTCATCACCACGTACTACCAAAAAAGAGAAAACCAGCAGCAAATAAACCTAGAGATGCAGAATACATTGACTCAACTAACAAATCAATAGAACATTGAGACACTAACATCAACCAAGAAAAATGAATCAGTTTTTCATCAGTTTCATGAATAACCTGGAAGGCTAGTTATTTAGTTAGCTAGTCAGGACACCAAAAAGAAAAACAATGAAAAAAAATTTTTTTATATCTGTGAATATCATGGGACACCAAACTCTTGTATTATAACAGTTGCAGGGGAACAAAAGAAGGACAGAAAGAGCATATTTAAAGAATAATAACTGAAAATGTAACTAGTCTGGAAATAGATGCCTGTATCTAAAATTAGAAGCACAGAGTTCTCCAATGAAATTCAATCCAAAGAGGAGTCCACCAAATCACATAATAACTAAGCAGTCAAAAAGCAAAGATAAAGCAAAATTCTGACATCGATAACAATAGAAACATCACATGCCAAAGAGTCAGCACAAATGTCAGTGCATTTCTACAAGACGTTTTCATGCCAGGAATATTTTGCCCAGCAAAACAGTCTTCATAACTGACAATCAATCAAAATTTTCCCAGGCAAACCAATGCTTAGGGAGATCATCAGCACTAGAAATAACTGTTAAAGGCAGTCCCTTAAACTGAATCAAAACCAAAATGAGAAGTAGGAAATACAAAAAGTTAGGAATATTCACAACTTGACACATATTAAGGCACAAAAGTCCATAGCATATGTAAATCAGACCCATATCAGAATATTTGAAGACTGTAAAATTATGTATGTTAGACAATTTTATCCTTAGTATATTGGATAAAGTACAAAACTGTGAATAAAAACCATAGTCAAAATACATTGTGATGCCATGCACGTGACAACATAATGTAAATTGTCATTTAAAACATGAATGTTTAGATAAGATGCAAGTGTAAGGGCCGGGAGTTTGGCTCAGTGACTTAAGCGCCTGTCTGACAGACACGAGGTTGTGAGTTCAATTCCCGGTGCCGCCAAAAAAAAAAAAAAAAAAAGATGCAAGTGTAGATCTCCAACTAATCAGAGTTAAAAGTTTTCTGAGAGTACAATTCAGCGAAAGAGTGTGTACTTAGTCCATGGGAAGCCCTCGGTTCAGTTTGCAGCTCTAAATTATATTAATGATAATAACAATAACAAAATACAAAGCGTTCATTTTTAAATTAAACAATCAAGTAGTACAAATCTTCTATGCTGGGCTTAGAGTAACCATAATGCAGACCTCTTTACTTGAAGCACAAAGTAAAAATAAGGAGGACCCAAAGCATATCATTACAGAAATCCACCAACTCACAAAAGAAGACCAAAGAAAGGAAGAGAAATGCAAAGCATTTGAACTACAGTACAACTAGAAAACAACCAATGCAATGGAAGTAGCAATTCATTACCAATCAAGATCATCTTGAAATGAGCTAAATTCTCCAATAAATAGAATAACTTAATAGATTTAATTTAAAAAAAAACCCAAAACTTAGCTTCATACTATCTACCTGTGTCTTCCCATATAGGTAGAAAACAAAGATATGGGAAAAGCCATTTGCAACAAAAATGGAAAAAAGGAAAGCAGATATAGTTATCCTTAGCTCAAACAAAATTGATTTCAGCCAAGAGGCTTAGCATCATGAAAGTGGAAAACTTCTAGCAGTAAATTGTAGCACAATGCACACCTGCATTACAAAGAAAAATGATCCCAACATATCTCCCAGAACCAGGAAAAGAATAAACTAAGCTTAGAATAAATACGCATGAGGACGAAGTATCAGAGAATTAATGAGTGAAACAGAGACTAGAAAAATACTACAAAACATCCAGAAAATTAAATATGCATCCAAAACCAAAACACACACATATCTCACACAATTCTTCTCACAACGGTCAGGACCGGCCCAAGGATGACCCAAGAGAGACTCGGGCTGCCCACTGTAAACAATAAACTCTCCATTCCAGGCAATAACTTGGCCCTGGTAACAAGAAACAAGGTCAACAAAAAGTTTAACGCAGGACTAAAGGTCGCCTTGTAGTCCCCTGATGCCAGCTCTGTAGCAACCTGTGCTGAGTGTCCCTACAGCCTTAAACTCAAACATTTAATTCAGATTTTTTTGAGATTCCTTAAAATTGCGCCCCTAGCCTTAAAACTTATATGGATTCAGTCTCCCCTTTAGGTGTTTTCTGATATTTACTCACATGTCCGTCTACCTCTGGGTAGAGGAATAAAATCTGATCTTCCCCAGAGTTTCAGTCGCCAGGTGGCTCCTCAGACTACATTATTAACAATACTGACAATAACATTCCTCATAAAAAACGTAAAGCACAGCCAGGCGTGGTGGCGCACGCCTTTAATCCCAGCACTCGGGAGGCTGAGGTAGGCGAAGCGTTGTGAGTTCGAGGCTGGCTTGGGCTACAATGCAAGCACAAGGCCGGCCTGAGCTACACAGTGTGACCCTGCCTCAAAAAACCAGGGCTGGGAGTTTGGCTCAGCGGCTTAGGCGCCTGTCAGGCAGGCGCGAGGTTGTGAGCTCGATCCCCGGTGCCACAAAAAAAAAAAAAAAAAAAAAAAAAAAATGTAAAGCACAACTCCAAAATTCATCTGCACCCACAAAGCATTGCTTACTTAAGGTACCCATGGGGAAACTCTACAATGAAACTGAAATAGCACCGTACCTCAGAAAGAAAGACATCAGGACAGGGATACTCCTCAGCAACCCAGCACTTGCCTGGCAAGTGCAAGGTCCTAAGTTTGATTTCCAGCACCAAAAAATAAAAAAAAATAATAATAAGGAAAAAACATAACGACCAATGAACAGAATAGAGAAGCCAAAAATAAACACATGCACCTAACATGAATAGATTTTTCACAAAGATGGCAAAACTGCATGATGGATAATGTATAACATCTTCGATAGGAAAACTAAATATCCACTTTTGCACAAATAAAATTGGACCCTTTATTCATATTAGATTTAACAATCAACTAACAATGAATAAAAGATCCAACCAAAGACAGGAATAACAAAATTATAAGAAGGACAACAGAGGGAAATTATACAGCACTGGGGTGGGCAGTGATTTTTTTTTTATTTAAACCTAAAAGCACAAGGGAAATAAAACAAAAACAAGCAAATGGGATTACATCAAACAAGAATCTTCTCTACAGCAAAGGAAAGGATCAATGATATTCAAGGACAACCTAGAAACGGAGAGAAAGCTTTACAAGACATTCATCCAGGGGAGGGCAAATGTCCAAATGCATAAGGATTCAGAACTTCCCAGCATCACAGACCCTAACTTGACATCCTAGAACGGGCTTCCAGCACATTTCCAGTAGGAGGTTCATCCTTCCCTCTCACCCCTGAAGACCGCAGTACGCATGGGCGATAACCCTTCAGGCTGTTCCCTCAGGTTCCACTGCCCTGATCATCAGTCTGAACAATATGATTCAGAAGGAAGCCCGAGAATTTCTATACCTCTGTCCTTCCTTGGGATAAACAGACACAAACTCACTGATCTGCCCACCTGACACAGACTACACTGGACTCCAGGGATGGACTGGCCACAGAGCCCTGCAGTATTGAAAGAATGATGCAATGTGAAAACGCATGCTTATATCCTGTTCAAACAAGTAAACTGCTGAAAAGCATCTTTTCATTCTTAAACTAAAGAAAAATACACAGGAGCGGTCACCATCTTTACAATTTTAAAGTGAGTAATTCTGTGTCACTGAGTCCAGTCACAATTCTGGGTAGCCACCACTACTCTCTAGTTTCAGAACATCTCCACTGCCCCCAAAGGAAGTTGCTTTCCCATTCAGCACTCACTCCCATTCCCTTCTCCTCTCAGCCTCGGGAAACACCAAACTGCTGTCTCCATGGATTTCCTTGTTCTGCATATTTCTCAGGTGCAAAATCATACGCTTTGTGGCCTTTTATGTTTAGGAGCCATATTTGAGTAATGTTTTGGGGGCTTATGCATTTCGCAGCATTTATCCATGCACCTATTTTATGGCTGAACTTCAGTCTGATGTTTGAGTGTACCCGTTTTGTTTATCTATCCATCATCCATTGATGCCCACATGGTTTGTTTCCGCAAGCAGGCTATTACAAATAGTTCTTCTATGAACATTAGCATACAACTACTTATTTCAGGAGCTGTGTTTTATTTTGGGGATGCAGAGTCAGAAGAAAACAGCTGTGTCACATACTGATTCTATGTTTAACTGGCTGAGGAGTCCTCAAGCTGTTTTCCACATCCCAGCAGCCACTGGTAAGAGTTCTAATTTCTGAGTCCCCACCAATACATCTCTTCTCTTAGAAGAGTCACTATGAAGTAGTGTCTATATCTTTTTTTTTTTGTATTTCATAACATCTGATAATTTTTAGCACCTTCTCATGCACTTCTTTCCCATTTCTGTATTTTATTTTGAGAAATGTCAATTCAAGGTGTGTTCCATTTCTTTAAGTGGATATCTGAATTTTTTTTTTTTTTTGGTACCAGGGATTGAATTCAACCTTGTGCCTGCCAGGGAGGCGCTTATGCCACTGAGCTAAATCCCCGGTCCAATATCTGGCATCTTTACATATTTAGAATACTATAACCTACCACATACAATATTTATAAATATCTTCTTGCATTATGCTATCATTCTTTCAACTACCTTGATAGTATCTTCAGATACAAAAAACATTTGTTAAATATTTTATTAGAAATAATTCTGAATGGGTTATGAATAAATGTTTGATGAGTTTTCCAAAAACTCTTAATGAAGATATGTTCATCAATAAACAATAAAACATCAACAGAACCATTATACACTGGGCAAAGAGTCAGGCTGACACCAAAAGCAATACGCAGCAAAAAAAGAAAATGATACAAAAGAAGACAATCTACTGACTATTAAAAGCCACCTCAGTATGAACTCCTTGCAACTAGCACAGAATCAACTATCAAATCCAAACTACAAAAACATAGGTTTGACTGATGGAAGCCAGGAGTTGATCATGGGGAAAAGAAATAAATTCTCCAGTGTAAGACAGCTGAACAGTGTTTTGGAGCATTTCCCTGGATTTTCATTTTTATGAACTCCAACTTACATATTTTTCATTGTTTGGCTTTTGCTGTTGTATATATTAAATCACTGGCAAATCGAATGCCATCAAGATTTAACCCAATGTATTATTCTAAGGAATTTTAGTGTTACTTTTATATTTAACTCAATTTAAATAAATTTTTGGATGTGGTGTGAGGAAAGGATCCATGTACATGTTTGGAGGGCAGTGGTTGTCTGTCCATGTACTACGTATGGAGGAGGCTTTCTTTTCCTTTCCTTAACATTTCAAGGGGTTTTTGCACACTTATCTAAAAAAAAAAGAAAAAAAAGGATTGACCATGGATATCTGACCAGTATTTATTTCTAATTCTCAATTCTAATCCATTTATTTACATGTAAAAGACATTACTGGGAAAACATGACAACTTTAATTTTAAATGAAAATTGGATATTTAAGAATTTGATTTTTTTAGGATTTACAATTATATTACGGTCAAGAACTCTTCATTTTCATGTTAAGTAAGATATTTAGGGACAAAAGTACTTTGAAGAGTATTTTTTGATATGACAGCAAAAATTTCGAAAGACATAAAGGGAACAAATGAATATATGCAGCAAAACAGTAAAATTTGTTGTACTAAAGAATGGACATACATATGTTCATTACACTACAGTCTCCCTTTTGTATAATGCTAAAAAGTTTGGGAAAAAAAGACAAAAAATAATTCTGGACAGTGACTAATAGCTGAATGTAAATTTGGAGTTTGTAATAAAGCCATAAAATGAGAGCAACGGTAGAAACACAGATCTTTTTATTGCTGTGTAACTCTATAAAACCTGCATACCTCTAGGGCCTAAATGACTCTAAGTTATACACACCGATCCTGCATTTCTTCCACCTAGATTTTGAAGCTAATTCTACTGAAACCCATCAAAAATTGGAAGAGACAGGGAATGACTTCTTTGTCTCCTCCAACAAATCAGTTGTAATGTTTTCCTGAATAATGATCTACTATACTTGATGACATTAATTTCATGACTAGAGATAATTAGCATGGAGAAACTCAGGACGATTTGGTTACACGAGACCCTCAGGAGTATACCTTATGTAAGGCCTACTACGCTGTATACAAACACACACGCACAAAGACACATACAAACAAGCTCACTAATACACAAGCATCATCACACACACCCTGTCATCAAAGCTTCCCTCACATCAGAGAGATGCACTTCACCGCATGACTTTTCTTCCTAAGCAATACGCAAAGTGAATGGTTTTTTCAAGACAGGCTATTCACTTGATATTAAAATGGAGAAATACGTTTGGTCCACAGCACACTGTATGAAAATTTCCTTTTGGAATTTTACTCTATCCAGGCTCTAAGTTAATGGACCATCTTTGACATCTGAATACATCTTTCAGAATTTTACACCATTTCTAGTCAAACTCATAAATACATAAATTCATAAAAACATATATATCCTTGAACAACAATATAAAACTATTTTCATTTTATAAACATATGCATAATCATATTTGTTACATATTTTATCACATATTTTAAATATATATTAGAATATACCAATAGCCAAGTATATAGAAAACACCATGTAGCACAATGCATTTCACATTTTAAGAAATATCTTTCTATGGTGGGTGACATAAAATCACACATATCTTTCATATGTCTAAACCCCACTGGGTGACCCAGTGAACCACACTGAACTTGCTCTTGGTTCAGGAAGTTGCAGGGTGCAGGCCTGGGAAAACAGCACAGTGACAGACCATAAAGCACAGAGAAATTCTAGGATCGAGCTCATTCTCAGCCCTGGTATTGCCAAGGGTACAAAGCCAAACAAAATATTGATGCGCTAGTTGCCACCAGTTGACTGAAAAGACCCCCACCCTGAAAACCTGCTCATATGCCCCAGACCATGATTTAGCTATAAGATCAATTCCATGAGTATAAGGATAAAACAAACTGATACAAATGCATACCTCGCTCCAAAAAAAGACATCAGATGCTTAATCTAAATGAAATAACTATGCATTCACCTAGAATATTACTCATGTATTTCTTAATTTCTTCACTTATACGTGGTTGAATCCAAGTTTCAGTGACCCAGCCCTCCAGTGTTGTTACACAATGTGTTGGAAGTGCCTGTTCCCAAAATGCAAAGCAAGTATTTCTATGGTTTGGAAGAACAAACCCTTAGTTCAGCGTGCTGAGGGCTTGGCCCCATGGTGGTGCAACTGGGAGGTCACATGAGCATCAGGAGCCTGGAGGGAGATGCATGGACAAGGGTCCTGGAAGGGGACTGTGGATTTCAACCCTCTGGAGTCTCACATTTGGTTTCCTGGTCCTGCAGGGACAACTTGCCCCACCCTCTCTCACCATAATTCAGCGCACTCACCAGAGACTCATAATGCTGGAACCAAACTATTTGGACTGCAAGTTTCAGACCTATGAGCAAAAATCAACCTTTCCCTTTAGAGTAGAAGGTTCTCAGGAATTTCCTCATAGTGACACAAAGCTGAGTAATTTTGGAACTACGAATATGGGGGAGGAAATTATTTACTGAAGATAGTTTTTGCCTAACAAATCTTACTAACTCATAAGAAAAAATAAGAATATGGCTAAATAACCAATTTTTCACTTGGTGAAGGAATACATGAGAATAACCAACAAAATTTAGAAGTGTGGATAACAAACATAGGCATTTCACTACCAGACATTAAAAGCTCACTACTTAAGCAAACTGTGGTTCTGCAGAATAAACAGCAAAAGCGGATCTGTAATCCTCTGTAAAATCTTGTAATCTGAACAACTACTTTTAAGATAACAGTATGCAATATATTAACAAGTGATAATTTACTATTTTGTTTTGAAATTCTTCATGGTTTGTATTCTTTTTTTTGTCCTTTAAAATAAAAAAATACATACATTTGAAAAATAAAGAGGACAGTGGACAAAGTGAGTGGTCAGCAGACTCAAAGAATATAGAAAATTAAAATGAGATAAAGATGAATTTATGTTCCATGAATGAGAACAGAATTATTACTAAATGATATTGATGCAATCAATTATACTTTCAGAAAATACATAAAACTGCATAGTTTCAGTCTGTGGATTAAAGGGCTAGTTGAAAAAAATCAAGGGCCTCAACACTAGAAGAATTTTAAAGAACAAAATATACATACAATATATACAGAATTTTAAAGAACAAAAATATATATACAACATATTCCTGGTGAAAAGTGAACAAAATTCAAAAAGCAATAAATCAAGGTTAACCAATTTGACTACCAAAAAGTGAAACACTGTAAGTCAAAACAAATGAAGAAGTCAATGAAAAATTGTTCGCTATCCCTAGACAGAAGCTAGGTGCTGAAATTCCTAATATTCAAGCCTTTTACCTGTTATTTATGAAAGGAGCTCCATCCAAAATTAAGAAACATCAATATGTAATTCACAAAACAAAAAATGCAAACGGTCAGCAGAATAATGATAGTAGACTTAAGAACAACAGCAGCCATATACAAAATTTTTGTCCAGAAAACGAAGAAAACTTTAAACATTTGACAAAGTCTGGAGTAAGAGAAGGCAGAAGAAAAATCTACAGCTCTCAAACAAAATGGAAGTTAAGAGTGTAGTCAGGCAAAATTTATAACTAGTTTCTCAAATGCATTAAAGCAACTGTGTGCACATCATTGAACCCAGCACCTCTGTTCCTGGGATTATAGCCTACTGAGATAAGAATGAGATTATGGACAGATTTGAATGCAAAGAAAATAACTAAAGATGTTTACTGCAAGTTCTGCTCGTAAAATCAAAAGCAGAAAAAACTTAAATATCTATTATAATTGGCTGATTTTAAAAAGTAAGGTACAGTCAAAGTAAAACTAACCAAGATTACTGAAAGAATATATGGAATGTGTAAGAACTGGGCTGTAAATGTGGCCACTTATGTGAGCAAGTGAAAAATTCAAGGTAAAGATCAGTATATCTAGCCCCGTGCTGGTGAATCTACGGCACACATGACACAACTGGCTGTGTGTCATACTGAAAGCTCTAAAGGTTCGCCGTCACCAGTGTCGTCTACTATTACATTTTAGTTTACAAAAATAGGTGTGATCATTTACATGAGCTATACACATATCTGTGTTCTGATCTCAAAACTTGGAAGGCATGCACAAACATTTTCTAGAGCACATTCCCATAGGTATAAACACGCAACTGGCATAAAATGTAGTTTTTACCAGTGTTTAGAGAAACACAGAATTAAAAATACAATCTAGAAATCATATATACTCAAGCCAATTTTATACACATTCACATAAAAAAAGGCTGCTTTATGAAGTCTGTGAGCCTGCAATTAAACTAAATGGAACAAAAGAATTCATTAAACCAGAGAGACAAATGTGACAAAGGTAAGCGATGTATCACACAGCTAAGGAAGAAGTCTTTTTCATTAATGTACAAAGTCAGGATACTCAGAATGTGCCAAAGGAGAGAGAGAATGTACCTTGGGCAAGGGCTTGCTTCCCTCTTGGCAGTTGATTCCACCAATGAAGACCATGTTGGGCATCACAGGTCTGGGATACTCGAAGACAAAGTCCATGCGTAACAACCAAATGGATGGTTGGCTAAAGAGATCATATATGGTAACAGGTGTTTGGAGAATTTCAGCAGCAATTTCTAAGGCATTTTTATAGAAATAATCGCAAAATAAATGCTCCTCCAGGTGAGTAAAAAGATTCCACACTCGGTCTTTGAAAGCCATGACATCAGAGAGTGCCGAGAAAAATCTGGGAACATAAGAAAGAGGAGAGGGGCACTGCGCGCCTTCTTCAAAAAGATGGCAAAATATTACCCTGGCGAAGGCCACAGATGGCAGTGAAAAGTATTTGGCAACAATTAAGCCACACACATCAAAGGGATCCGTAAACACTGCATCAAAAGAAGTCTTTTTTAAGTATTCGACTATTTCCTTTGCATTAAACAAACTCCTACAACGTGAAAAGGTGATGTCAAAAAAACGTTTGGATGAACCTGTTGCAAAAGGATAGATACTTCGCTCAGACGAGATCCACTGAGTGTCAGCAAAAAACTGAAACGAATGATCCAGTTCCTCCTGAGTGTAAGAAGTTGGATAACTCTTTACTGTGCAGTTCAGTGACTGTCCCAGTTGCCAGCTGGCCTCCGGCATGACCGCGACCACCTCATGTCCTCTCTGGACGAGTTTCTCCACCACCGAGCGCATGGTGAACCAGTGGCTCCCGTCCATGGGCACCACCAGCAGCCTGCCTGCCTGGGCAAAGCTGGATGCCAGCAGCAGACACAGGCACAGAGGGAGGGTGGCAGGCGAACGTGCAGGAGCCATGAGGACTGCAGCCCAGAGCCACCCAGTTGCTCGGACACAGCCCGTGTGATACAATGGGTGGAATAAGCACAGGCACAAAACCTGCCACACAGTGGGTGGAGAGTCACATGTCAACACATGAAACAACACTCACTGAAAATGATTTACTTAGAGCAATAATGATTACCAAGGTTCATTTGCTGGCATTCCTATGACAGACTTTCCAGACAAGGATTATTTATGATCTTTGAGGAAGAATCACAACCTGGCCTGCAATAAGGTGACATTAGCAATACAGCTTTAGTAAGGGACTTGTACTTTGAGATCTCAGAAAAACTGAAAAGTATATTGGAGTTTCTGTTTCTAGAGTTTGTGAAACAGCACTTTTCTCAGAACAAAACTGGCAACCCAGCTCCCAAGGAATCTCTGCAAGTCCCTTAGCCCTGACTCCTCATGGTCACAGACTATGTTGACTGCCCTGAGCATCCCTCAAGGATACACATTGCTCTTAGGGTGACCCTGTTGGTCACCTCGGTTTCTTCTTTCATTTCTAAACCCTTGGAGGCCTCTGAAATGCTGAAACATGTTCAGTGCCACACAAGCCTCAGCCACCCATGTGGCTGCAGACCTTAACGAAATCTGAGTTCAAAATAGAAAGCCAACTTCCTCCCCCACTTTTGCACCACTCCCCACAGGGAGGCTTTTCCTGCACCCAAATCTGAGGCCTTCATTCAGCTGTCCCAGCATTTCCAAGATGCTTCCAGGGTGCCCAATCCTGTATCACCTCATAGGGAACAGGAGTGAGAATTACACAAGTAGCAGACGAAGAGTCACAGAAACAAAGAAAGGAAGCAGTTGTATAACTTAGTTGTATAACAATAGGAGGTGTGTAGACCTTGGCAATAGCTCGCTGCTGCCGTCATTGTGGGGTCTGCCCACAGATATCTGCCAAACTCATAAACCCAGTGCGCTCCTGAGTTGGCTGTGAGAGGAAGCTCAGGGGTGAGCCTTGTCTAGTTTTTTCCTTCATTGTTATCTGCCCCACTAGGATCACTGCCCACACAGTGTTCCTGCTCAGAGGAGAGTACTTTCATTTCTCAGATTTCAGAGAATCCAAGGAGTTAGATTCACACACCTTTGCCAATTGCAGATGCCAAAGAGCAGATTTGCCCAGCTAGGTTTCACACTTTTTAGTCAGCCTCATCAGAAGTCATTGCCGCACTCAGCCAGCAGCACCACGTGCTGAATGGTTGCATGGTTGTTTCCTAGCCGGTGGAGCCCTGGCAGTTACCACACCTGACCTTAAAGAACAGTGAGTGGCGCAGCCACAAGAACAGCTCACAAAGCCAGGTGTGGTGGTGCACGCCTTTAATCCCAGCACTCGGGAGGCTGAGGTAGGCGGAGCGTTGTGAGTTCGAGGCCGGCTTTGGCCACAATGCGAGTGCAAGGCCGGCCTGAGCTACATAGTGCAACCCTGCCTCAAAAAAAACCAGGGCCGGGAGTTTGGCTCAGCGGTTTAAGCGCCTGTCTGGCAGGTGCGAGGCTGTGAGTTCGATCCCCGGTGCCGCAAAAAAAAAAAAAAAAAAGAACAGCTCACAAGAGGCCCCGCCTCCCTGGGATGGTGAGGAGTTTGCCTTCCTGAATCACAGTGCAAGGATCCAGCTGGACCTCCCTGCAGCCATCTTTAGTGGTAACTGCCATGATGCCCCTTAGTAACCTTGGCCTATGTTCTCTACACAGATTACCAGAAAACTGCAGTAAAATAAATCCATTAGGGAATCCAGTACAATGTGTCAGACCCTGTGCCACTTGGGCCAGGAAGGTGCCTGACAATTTTGATCGTAATTTGAGTAAAGAATATTCAAGGATTATGAAGAATAAGGGAATCATGATCGCTACAAAAGAAAATAATGATAGCATGGAAATGAACATCTACAATACTATGAAAAAGGAATTCTGATTAATTCTTAGAAAGAACATCAGTGAATTACAGAGATACATAAATATAAATTTCAGTTAAACTTTGGACAACATATTAAAATGAGAAAGTTGCTTAAAGAAATAAAGAACGAAAGAGACAACTGAAAAGAACTTCAGACAATAATAGGATTCCAAGATTATCACTCCATAAAAACATTAAACCATAAAAGAAGCCATACATAAAGAAAAAAAAAGAATCTGTTAAATAAACAGAATGAAACTAATAAAAAAGGAAGCCATGCATTCTTACCAACTGATGATCACTTTAAAATTAAATGCATTAAATTTTTCAATAAAAATTCATACAGTGATTGGATGTTTTAGAAGACCTAATGATTTTCTTCTACAAAAAGGCTCAATTAACTTTCAAGGGCACACAGAGAGCAAAAATGACGGAAAAATACGATGCTAAGTGAACAAATACTGTGTGTCTATCAGATGAAACTGACCTTCAGTCTATTCCTGTACAAGAGACAGAGAAGGACAATATATAATGACAGAGGAGTTGATTTATTATGAATACCTACTAATAAAATATATATGCAACCAAAACACTCCACTTGAATATAAAAGCCAATATTTAAGGGTTATAAGGGAGATTTAAATTATAATAACAGTGATAATTGCATTTCCCCCTTTTCAAAAGAAAATTAATATGGAAGCCTTAGACATAAATACACATTAGAACAAAGGGACATAACAGATGTGGAACAGCAGTACAATAGATCCTTCTATCAAGGGCTCATGGAACAGTATGATTATGATCTAGGATAGATCACAGAGTAAGAAACAAAAAGAGAGAAAATGTAAGTAGATTCAAATTGTATCTAATATGTTTTTGGACCACAGTCCTCTCTAAAACTAGAAAAAAATACATGATGAATTTCAGGCAATTCACATACTCATAAACGGTTTTGGACCAAGGAATGGGTCTGGGAAAAAATGCAAAGAACAATTAAAGATCTTAAAGCAAATTAAGTTGGAAATACAATGCACCAAAGCAGAGAGTATATAAAATGTCTAAGAAGTCAGTTTCAGCTATAAATAGCTACAAAAGAAGAAAAAATATCTTAAATTTAAAATTTAAAATATACCCCACACAGCAAAAAGAAGAATGAAGCCGGACATGGTGCTTCATGCCTGTAATCCCAGCACTCTGGAAGACTGAGGCAGAAAGGTCACAGACTGAAATCCAGCCTGAGAATCTTAGTAAGACCCTTCTCAAAATAATAGAGCTTTTACCTCAGTACAAAGGCCCAAGTTTACTTCTCAGAACTGCAAAAACATAAAAAGAAGACAAAATGAGTAAAGAAGATTCTTGGAATTAAGAGAAGTGAGAAAAAGAGCAGAAAAAAACTGAAAAACTGAAAAAACAATTTAAAAGCATCAAAAGTAGGAAAACTTTTTTTTAAAAAAAAGATACATAAATTGAAAACTGTAACTAGATACTACCAGGTTGTCTTAGTTGACTGAAAAGAAAGATTAGTGCTGTGTTTTTTGGTATGGTCGATGTTCCTTTCTTTTTTGTAAGAAAGTTTTTGGTTTATGTCTTCTACTCTGAGTAACTACTTTGAAGATAACAATACACAATGTAAAAACTAAAAAAAGAAAGAAAAAGAAAAAATATCTTACATAAAAATTAAAATATACCTGTCTTGGTTACTTTTCTCTCATTGCTGGCACAAAGTACCTCACACCCAAAATGAAAGAAAGAAAGGTTTATTTAGCTCCCAGATTGTGGAGGTTTCACTCCATAATCAGTTGGTTCTAAGGCAGGGTGTCATGGCACAGGGGCAACAGTTAAACGTGGCAGAAGACAGCAAAAGCAGCAAGAGCAAAAAGCGGAAAGAGCAAGCCCCTTTCCCTCCTTATATTGTATGCAAGCCACCACTCCTCTCCAGGGTGGGTTTAGCACTCACAAAATCTTCTTGCCTCCTCCTGCACAGGGTGAGGATGTTTACAAAGTAAGGGTCCTGGCTCCCTGCTGAGTGCTTAATTAAACTTCTAAACTTGTCAAGTTGACACAATGTATCAACCATAACAATCTGCCCCTTGTCCACTTGGCAACCAGACACAGTTTTTAAACAGGTTTCCAAATACAAAGACATGCTTATTCTTACCATTTCACAACTTAAACATTATAATACATGTTTAACAATCTTTAAGGACCAGCATTAAGTCTATCGACATTATATTACAATAGAATCATAACATTTTGCCCCCGCTCCCTCAAGACTCATGAACAACCCTTTATGTAAAACGCATTTAGTCCTTCTCTAAAAGTTGTCAAAGTACTAGCAGTTTCAGCTTTGCTGAACAGTACAAGTCCAAGATCTCTTCCAAGATGTAAGACAAATTGTTACCTGCAAGCCCCTGTACAAATGAAAACAAAGTAAAACACTTCCCATACAATGGCACAAGATAAACATTTTCATTTCAAAAGTTACAAACACGAGGATACAAAGGATTAGGACCAAAGGAAGTCCAAAATCCAGCAGGGTAAACATTAAGCCCGGTAGTTACACCTCCAGCATCTGAAGCAATCCCTGGCAAACTGTGAGTTCCAAACTCTTGCATTATAGGAGCTGCAGGCAAACAAAAGAAAAGGGGACAGAAAGAGCGTATTTAAAGGATAGTGGCTGAAAATGTACCTCATGAGCAGATAGATGCTAACACCCAAAAACAAGACACACAGAAATCTCCAGTGAAATTCAATCCAAATAGTCCAATAAATCATGTAATACTTAAGCTGTCAAAAAACAAACACGAAGCAAAATTTTGACAGCAACCATAGAAACATTACATAATGAAAGGTTCTTGGGTGAGTATAAAGTACTGTACAATTATGGCCATGGTCTAATACGGTGGAAGGGCAAAGCAGGAACGCTGACCCCCACGACCACTCCCTCCTTCTTCCCCTTCAGCCCAAATTGTTACTTTCCTCTTTGCACGGGAAGATAATTCCAATCTGGTCCTCGCACATCACCAATGCCCGCCCCATGCGCCACTTCTGATCAGAGGTCACAGAACCCTCTGCCTCTCTCTACAGGGTCAGAGGAGAGGGCCAAACCCCCGAGAGCTGTGGGCTCCTCTTCATGTCCTCAGTAAAAGGCCACTTTCTCTGTCCTTCTGCTTCTCTATTGCGCCAGAAAATTCTAACACATACAAAAGAATCAATACACATGCCAGTAGATTTCGACAAGAAATTTTTCAGACTAGAAATTTTTATCCAACAAAACTGTCTTCATAGATGAGAAGCAATCAGAACTTTCTTAGACAAACAAAAAATTAGAGAGATCATCAGCACTAGAAGTATATAACAATAGTAACAAATATTAACTTGTTATGATCCTAAAATTAATCGATTCAAGACCATCAAATACAAGGTGTTCTATGCCTGTCTTACAGTACACATAATGCAAAACTCCTTCTGTGAAGCACAAAATAAAAATAGAGAGGAACCAAAGCACAGAAACCCACCAAATCACAAAGGAAGACAGAAAAAAGGAAGAAAGAAGCAAAGCATCTAAAATATAGCTACAATACAACTTATAAAATGCCAGGATTAATTCCTAACCAATCAAGATTACCTGAAATGTAAATGAGTTAAATTCTCCAATAAAAAAAAACACAGTAACTTAACAGATTTTTAAAAACAGCAAGACTTAGCTACGTACAACTCAGTAAGCCTCCACATCCTTCTGGGGATGTACACTGAAAATGAAGGCATGGAAAAAGAGACAACACAAATGGAAAAATAGGAGCACAGGTATGAGATAGAGGGCGGTCCTGGAGGAGTGTCCAGGAAGACAATGGTGGACTTCAATCCTCTTGAGTCTCACATTTTGTTTCCTGGTTCCTTCAGGGAGAACTTGCATCCACCCTCTCACCATAATACAAGGATCTCATCAAAGACTCAAAATGCTGGAACCACCCAATCTTGAATTACACATTTCAGAACCGTGAACCAAAATCACCCTTTTCCCATCATAGGTAAAGGGCTTCAGGAATTTCCTCAAAGTGACACAAAGCTGACTAATTCCAGCACTATAAATATCAGAGAGAAAATTAATTGCTGATGATAGTTTTTACCTAACAAATCCCAATAACTCACAAGAGACAATCAGAACATAGAAAGATTACCTATTTTTAATCTTTCAAGGAAAATATGAGAATCACCAACAAAATTCAGAAGTGTGGATAGTGAACACAGTCATTTCACTACCAGACATTAATACCCACTACTTAATCAAACCGTGCTTCTTCACAATAAACAGCAAAAAAGGACAAAGTGAGTGGTCAGAAGCTGACTCAAAGAATGTAGAAAATTAAACCGCGATAAAGGGCTGGGGATGTAGCTCAGTGGCATAGCACCTGCCTGGTAAGTACAAGATCGTGAGTTCGGTTCCCAGTACAGGAAAAAAAAAAAAAAAGAGAAAGAGAGAGAGATAAAGATGCATTTCTGTTCCATGAGTGAGACCACAACTGTTATGAAAAGGTATTGACATAATCAATTATACTTTCAGAAAATAAATGCAATTTGGTCTTTCCACTCTATGAATTAAAGCACTAATTGCAAAAAACCAAAAAATCAATGGTATCAATGAAGAACTAAAACATTATGCAGCAAA
>RJWM01032418.1:0-21506 GCA_004363535.1 Dasyprocta punctata | reverse complement strand
CAAAAAGCCTTTCACTGAACTCTCGGGGACAGATCACCCAGAAAATGACAGTGGGTAACTTCTTGAGGAAACAAATCCCAAGAGGGAGAAATCGGGCTGTGGAAAGGGGATGAGGACAGGGTCCCGCCCACCCCTTGGGATACTTCTCTGAAACCTGTCAGGTAAATGGCGACATTCTATTGAGGAGTAAACTTCAAAATTGAGAACATAGCAACGTCATTGCTAAAAACATTCTCAGGAAGTTTGGTAAGAAAACAAAAAGCAAACCATCATTTTGAAATAGACAAAATCCCAAATATTCAAATTTCTTTCAGAAAAAAACAGTATGTTCCAAACTAAAAAATATGTCAGACTATCCAATTTTTAACTATCTTCTTTGTGCCTAAAGTCACTTTTGGATTCCTATGCAGTGTTATCGAGGCCTGGCCCAAACCTATGGTTTTTTGGTTTGTTTGTTTTTATGAAGAATGTGTTAACTCCACTTCACAGATGGGAACCACAAACCATCCATTTGGTTTACTGAGGAAGGCTGAACCTTAGCGGTATGATTCTCAGAACACACAGAGACACGTGTGCTTTCTCCTCAAAGCGAGGCCACTGGTTCTCGCCAGGTGAAGATTAAAGTGTTGTGGTGGTACATGCTTAGTGTTTGTTCAAATGTGACAGAAAGTCACAGAAAGAGACAAAAGGGGAACTCAGGATGTCTGCAATGGGGGAGGATTCAGCCACACTCCTCAGAGACAGTTCGGACCACACGGCAACACCGCCTTCGCACAAGAGTCATCTTGCGTGGCATTTAAGATCTGCACGAGGGGTTTTTGAAAAGGCAAAAATTGAAAGAAAAATGGAAACAGAGCTTTGGCAAACAGGATGAAGAGTTGGCAGTGGGCAGGCAGGGAGGGAAGGGGAATTGAAACTGTTACACACGCGTGCTGATTTCCAGGATACATGTAAGCATGATGTGTGTACTAATAAAAAACAAATACATTTTCAAAAAAGATGTATGCCGAGTGTGAGAAGACTCTCTGTGCCAGCAAAACTTCCACATTCCCAGTGATGTGATGGCGAAGTGGGGAAGCAGGCCATAACTCCCTGCACCTGTGCTCCGCGGCTGTGTTCACTCTGTTTGCTGACATTTACTTACTGGATTGCCACATTCAACATCCAGATCCAGCTGAAGAGCAAAGCGCAGTGTAAGAAAATCCCGAGTCTAAGTGCAAAACCTAAGTGAACAGGCAGGGAATCCGCACGGCAGGGAACCCGCCCGGGGCCAGGCCTGGCCTCCCGAGAAGGGTGCCACGCAGAGGTCTGCGTTACAGTCCCAAGCGGCGGGAAGGACCATCCGGAGCTCTCTTCAGCTCCTCAAGGAAATGTGATTTCACCCACACACGCCTTTCCGAAAAGTCATCTACAAGCAAGGCCCGCGTGTTCCGAATCTCACCCGTCATCACAGAGGCAGACGGCTGCTGGGGGTCGAAAGGACACTTCAGTCTGCCGGACTCCAGGTTATGCAGGTCCAGTCTGAACGTGACTTCCTGTCATGAGAGACAGTAACACATGGAGGCTGTCAGCACTGCCAAAACCCGCAAGAGCCCAGAAGACAGGCGCCCCATTCCACTCTCGGGCTCGACGGAATCTAACAGAGCCCACGCGGGGCTTCCTCAGCCACCACGGCGCAGCGCTCCCGGCTCCCGCGTGGCCAGGGAGCCTCGCCCGCGTCAGAGCCACCACCGAGCACACGTGCACCTATCTTCCAAGCTGGGGAGCTAAGTTACCGAGCCCAGCAGAACCAACTTCCTCTCCTAAGGAATACACTGACCGTAGTATTTGTGCTTTCAGGACAATGATCATGATTTGTGTAACTCAACATTTGCAACTCCGCCAAACTACTTAAACCCCATGGCTTTGTGTTCATCTTCAGGACACGAAAGTGCTCTAAGTCAGGCGGTTAATTTCCAGGCTGCCGATGCCTGTGGCAGTAAAGCGTTCTGCTGCAGCAGTTTCACTGTTATGAAAACACCGCATACATGAAAGCCGCGTAGTTATTTTGGCTGCAACGTCTGTTTTTATAATAGTGGCCACAGACAGAATGACATTGGCAGACTTTTAATATTCAGGAAAAAATAACATTTTAAGTTGAACTTTCCAAGAAAAATACGAATGTATAATGAATGCAGCCACAGGAGCCTGAGTATTTTAAACAGCGACGACATTACCATCCGGCAAAAAGGCGGATGGGTCACCCCGCGGGGCCAGGGAGAGGCAGCGCGTCCGAGAGCAGCTGCGCAGTCCTATGAGCACATGCATCTGACGAGAAAGAATCACTGCAAACCGCGCACATAGACAGCAAGCAAGGAGGTGAAAATTGCACAGGTCTTTGGATCATTCGTTACATTATGGTGCCATCGAGATCTCATCCTGTTCTCTTGAACAGTAACTACTGCCTCTAAAAACTAGTGGACAGCAGCAATTCAAATAGCTGGATTAAGGGGTGATAGCCCATAATTTTGAGAACATACTTTACTACTGGGAATAATGTTACCCAGTAATTAGAAGGCACTACCTCACCTCTGGTGACTGCACACCTCATCCCACTGACCTCTTACCGGGAGCCCAATGGTGGAGCTATGTGAAGAGTCCCAGCTTTGTGAGTGTGACGTTGGGAACAGAAAGGGCTCCACGCCTGAATCAGTGACACACAGTGCTAGTAAACAACGACTTGGGGGGCTGAACTCGGGCTGCCTCCAATTTAATGCTCTTCACTAAGTTGGTCTCAGAATTTCAAACCCGTGGATTTAAAAATGTGTTGAAGTGAATTTATGGACTCCATGTGACCAGGTAACATGATCGCATCCAGAGCCCTTGGCTTGAACAGCTAATAAAAGTGATGCTGAGCCTCGGTCTGAGAGTCTACAGTGAGACTACGTTTGGGGCAGCTCCCCAACTGTGATCAAGACAGAGACAGAAAACAGCAGGAGACAGGGGATCCCAAGTCTATTCATGGATCATTAAGGGTATGTTATGTTCCACAGGTTAAAAGGATCTGTTGACCCTGAAGTCCATGCTGGGACACTGTAAAGGGACACTGTAATCTTGGACAATTGCATTGGAAAACTAGGCAATGTCTGCACAGACTTAACAGTGCGCACAATGCACCAAACGCACCAATGCACCAATGCACCTCTTCACTTGCGTGGACTTTTGTTTCGGAATTCTCCAGAGGATCCTGTAAGGTGCTGCTTGTGGGCAGTGAGCACACAGAGGCTCTCACAGCCCCCTTGAGAGAGGGGATACCAGGAAAGCCGGTTCCCTGAGCCCTCGCAGACGCCTACGGAAAGTGAGGTTAAAAGCAATGGACAACTCAACACGCATCTGAGGTAAAAGGGAATGAAGGGCCCTCTGGGCCTCGGGGCTTCAGTTCCTAAGTTTCGCCCCCTTGACATTCCTCAAGCCTGATTAACTATGCGGAAAGCGCTTGACTGAGCTGCACAAACTGAAATATTATTGGAGAAGTGAAGAGGTCAGTAGGTGAGAAAGGCAGTAAGAAAATGCTCATCAGAACAGGGCTACTGTCAAAGCCATCTCCCCTGGAGCACAGGGGAGCGAGGCCTCATGCAGAGGGGAGACCTCACACTCCTTCTGACACCGCAGCTGAACAGCTACGGGCCTCCCGTGTCACAGGACATCCAGACATCCACGTTCCTTCATGCGAGCCTCTGTGTGTGTGTGTGTGTGTGTGTGTGTGTGTGTGTGTGTGATGTCGAACTGCAGGCGTCCTTACCTGTGTTTCTTTGCCTAATAATGCACAGTTATTAACATCTGGAATAGAGCGAGTCTTATGCCGAAGTGCATACAATCATCCCACCTTACAGTCAGCGGAGCTCTGGGATGTAGCTGCTATTACGTTCGTCATCTGACTGAATAATCGAAGTCATAGAAAGTTTCTGCAGTGTTCCTAAGGTCATGCAGTTGGTAAACGACTAGAGTCTTATTTCAGACTCCATCCAGGCTCAAGGTACGGACGGCTGCCTTGATTTTTCTCTTGGATCCTGAGCCTAGAGGCTGTTCGGCATGACTGTCTGCGTGACCTTCCGAGCATGCCTCTGATGCACAAGGGACAGTCACCAGCTCATCCTTCCCCACAAACGTGTGATGCTCCTCCTCAATAAAGCTAAACGCCACTGCTCCCTGCCCACTCTCTGGGGTCCACCTCAGCTGCCTCCTCTCCCCTGCCGGCCCACAGTCCTGACGGAGCCTGCCTCCAGCTCCATGCATTGCAGCAAACTTTCCTCCTGAAAACAGAAAGCCTTCTAAACTTCTGAGAAGGACTAAGATCTCTGGGAACTACTGACTCATTTCAGAGATTAACCATCTTAGGGCAGATCTGCTACTCAGTTACCTGTGCTCCTGACAGCTGAAAGCTCGCCCTACCCAGAATCCCAGCCTTCTCATAATTCTCTTCTTCAGGAAACTTGTAAATTTGCCTGCCCTGGGCTTCTTGACAGTCCCAAGTCAAGCAATTAGCGCCATCTAAGTTTCCTTTCAGCACTCAGGGAGTCAGAGGGCCGCTGCGTGTCTCCCTGGCAGGTTGTGAGTTTGGCCTTTAGCCTGGGGCTGCCACACACCCTGGGGCAGCGGGGCTGCCTCTCATAATTATACCCTGTGCTGGGAGCTACCGCTATATATCACCCCTCATCAAAGCTCAGGGAGAACATTACACCAGCGACAAAGAATGAGGGGGGATTCGCTGCCAAGTCTCCCGGGGGCTCAGAGATTTCCCATCAGGGCTGCCTGACTCGCAGACATTCCAGCCTGGGTTGGTTCAGCAGGTTCGTGAGGGAGGAGGATCTGTGTAGCCACAGCTGTGGGTTTGACCTCTGCAGGAAGCAAGGAGACTGGTTCTCTCCATCGAGGCACCACCTGGAATGCAGTCGGTTACGCTGCCACACGTGCAGCCGGTCACAAGGAGCACAAGTCTGGGTGCACACGCACAGGACCAGACACCCACAGAGGGACGCTGTCCGGGCAGAGCTCACCTGGGCGCCTCGCACTCCAGGCAGGCTCCTGTTCAAGTCAGGGCTGGGCCATTCATTAGTCTGGTAAACTTGGAAATGCAAATTTTCCCACCAAGATTTGAAGTTTTCAGGATATAATTGAACTAACTTCATTAATAGTTTGGGGAATTCCAAGGAGGTGATCCAGGCAGCGTGCAGAACAGTCCATGGCAGAGAGACCACTCCACAGTGCCCATTGTTAGTTACATTTCTGGAACCTCCCCCTGTCTCATTTCTTAAGATGTTTAGTGATGCTGGGAAGGAACCAATCTCAACTAACACATCCTTCATTTCCAGGTTAATCTGGTTCAGCAGTAACAATGAGAAAGCACAGTTGACAGTGACTATCTATACAAACATACGAAAATCATTAATGTTCCCTTTTCCTAGGGCCTATTACTATAAACACGCACAGCAGCCCAACTTTACTGCATGGAAAAATAACATTATTTATGATACAATTCCATAGCAAACTCTAATGCAAAACGGATTTTCACCAATAGCAGCACAACTATGTGCATTTAGTTATAAAGGAAACTCAAGGGAATTATCTTGAGATACACACAGAACCCACAGAAAACAAACACTTTTAACATTTCATACTATTAATTTTGATTGGCTCAATAAAAACAACTTTTAATAGGGAAATTTATTAGGTGGGTAAAATGTGTACTAAAAATGATAACCCACAAAATGGTTAAGAACATGAATAATCCTTATGCAGTTCATAAACTCGGTTTCAGTTCTTACATTCAAATGTCTGTTTGTGTTAGAGACATTGAATAACAAAGTATTACAAGTTGTGTTTTCCACAGTGGTTCATTGTAACTACCTCCTTATGGAGCCCAAGGTCAATGTAGCCGCACGTTGGGTGAAAAGCTCCGGTCCCGCACACGTAGACGTGAGTTTTGTTGTAGGGCTGAAGCACTCGGATGAAATTGGCACATTCTGTCTATGGGGCATAAAAATGCAAAGCATTAGCACAAGATTCAGGTTTCTGAAGGATTAGCGTTCTTACCATCAGCTTTTCAAGTAGATAAATCATCAAAACTAAGAACAAATGAGAAGGAGTTATGAGAAAAGTTTAAACACCCGACTAACAAAAAAGGCAAGACGCAGGCAGAAACCCTGGCTCCCAGGGTTTCTCCAAGCTCTGTGAAAGCCCAGAGGTGGGAAGCAGCGTGAGCCCCAGGTCAGAGCTCCATGCGCCCTCCCTACAGGCAGAGGAGTGAGGCCTTTTCCCCCAGGAAGCAGGGGTACAATATCCTATCCGCTGTGTGCCGTCACCCAATCTCCCTACGCAGCTCCTGCTGCACCCCGAGATCTCCCCACAGACACAAAGCCCTAGACACACGGCAGCTATAAAACAGGAAGCTTTGTATTGCACCAGAGCACATCTTGTTTGGTTTGGTTTGATTTAGTTTGATTTTGAGACAGGGTCTTGCTGTGCAGTTTGAGCTGGCCTTAAACTCAATATGTTGCCCAGCTGACCTACAGTGTCCTCCTGCCTCAGCCTCCCAAGTTCAGGCATGCAGGGCTGTTCCACCACGCCAGGCTGTGTTTCAAACCATTTAACTTGTCTAGAAATATCTAACAGAATGCAGCTAGCCCTCAGGAAAGACCTACAGTGCCAGGTCCCTGTCCTGGGCTTGATCTATGAAACGATGCCCCCTCACACTGACTAGTCCAGAGGGGGATGAGGTGTGGTGTGCCTGGAGTTATCTGACACAGAACACAGAAAAGAAAAGGGAATCAGCTCTGCTGGGGAGCTTTGGCTGGGAAGCTGCCAGGCCTGGAGGCAGAGGGAAGATAAAATCTCTCACTTTAACAGTTGCCCTGAGCAGAGGTCTCAGCATAACAAACTGCTATGGTGAGGTTTGTACAATGACTTCCTTTCAATTTGGCCTTCATTATTGTAAATCTCACAGAATAGGTGCTGTTCGCTTGTACACACAAGGTTTCCGAGTCTCTCTGAAACACCCTGATGAATAAGGAACCTGGGTCCCTTCACTTAGTGACTCGCCCGCCCGTTAATGGTACAGGATTCTCTCAGGCAGGAGAAACACAGCTTTGAGGAGCTGATTTTCACTTCCCTGAAAGGTGACCCATTTCTCAGGTGTCCCCATGGCAGTTGTTGCAGGGAATCAAATGATGCAGCAAGCAAGGTAATGGATTTGGAAAAATGTCCGATTTCCCCTTTCTGCCTTATTCTTCCTAGAGAAACAGTGGCAGGCTACCAAAATCAAGCAGCAGCTCCTTAATTCTCTTAAGTCATGGTAGACTTTCAGTAATTTTTTGCAAACACATCCACATATGACTAAATAGTTAAATGAAACTGAATTAATATTTGGAGAAAAAATATCTATTAGTCTACTCATGATCTTTTAGAATTTCAGTTTCTCTCATAGCAGTTGGAAAGATGCCAGCCATCCAGAAATACTTGCTGTCCTCAAGACTTACATAATCCATCCCATAGCTTCATATGTAATTCTGATATCTGAGTTACAAATGCTAATTTGAATTTATTTAGGCTAAATATAAGAAGACAGCTATTTAGAAGTCTGGTATTTGTTTTGTTTTGTTCTCTTCCATGGCACTGAAATTGGAATCCAAGGACTCATGTGCTAAGCAAGTGACATCATGGACCCCAGGTCCCTGAAATCTGTTTTTATTTTTAAAGTATTTTGCAAAGCTCATGATAATCATCAAACCTTTTCTGATCATTAACCAGGTGCAGTTTTCAGACAGAATCCTGCATGGAGAATAGCTATTTAGGCCTTAGTATTCTAAAATATTTTAATAAATTGCTACAAATTCAAAATAAATATATAAAAATCTAAGTATCAGATTTAAATAAAAAGGATGATCTCGCTGGATGTGGTGGCACATGTCTATAATCCCAGCACTTGGGAGGCTGAGGCAAGAGGACTGCTATCAGGGCATCCTGGACTACATAGTGAAACCCTGTCTCAAACAAAATAAAAAAGACGATCCAACAGTATAGATTTCTACAGCACAGTAACCAGTTTTGGTAAAAGAGCAAAGGAAACCAGGAAAAGTTTAAGAGATATTCATATTTAAATATTTTAAAGACTGTATCTAACATAAGGTTACTGATAGAGAATGCTTTTCTCATTAGTGGAACATAGCAGATAATATATTTTATAATGTATTTTCATGTACGTTATTTAAGTATACACACACAACCCAACATAAAATATACAAGTATACATATGTTTTACAAATCAATAGGTAAGCAATAAGAAAAAGCAAGCATCAGAACAGAAATAAACAAAATGTAAAATGCCATTAAAATACTAATTTTACAATTATATGCAATATTTAGTATTTATAGTGAAGGAATTTCAAGCTAAACAGCAAAAATGTATCTTAATTTGTTGACAAATATTAAATTATTCTATTCATTGCTATGCATTCACAATGAATATGCTCTGTGTGTTGTATCCAATATTAGCAGGGCTCTGGGAAATTACACCCTTATAATCATGCACTGCTGTCTAGAATGCATGCATACATTTTTTGGAGGGCAACTTAGCAACATGTGTATAAAAACCATACATCTTTCACTAGTAGAAGACTGCTCAACAGACAAAGACCGTCACACTTATACTTAAGGGATTTGTGCACAGTATCATAGCCAAGAGGAGAGGCCTGCGAAGCAATGTACAAAGGAAGGCAGTGTGGTTACAGAGAGTCCTTTAGAGTAGGGAATAATGACACAGGGCAATCCTCGTGATAGTCTATGGAGTAAAATAAGTGTTCTGGAGGATTATGTGTGCAGTGATTTTATTCTGAAAGATAGAAGAATGAGCATCACAGGGTCACCAGTTCCTCAGGGTAGGGTGTGTTGGGAGGAGGTGTTTACCAGTGAGTGACTCTGCTTTTCCTTTTCTTCATAATTCACAAATTTTCTACAACAATATTGAGTTTTAGACTTCCTTAAAATGTTAAAAGAAAGAAAACAACCATAGAATTCTGTAGCTGGAAGACCCTTTGTGCTGCGTCTGCTCCCCGCGTTCAGCACCCTCACTACCTATAGCAAGCTGTTGCCCTGGGTTCAAGATTAAGGGCTTTTCTTCGGTGACTCTGCTTTGAATAACCTTCTAAACATAAAGGAAATATGACATAACATCGCCCTCTCATCTCTTCCCTTCCTTGAGTTAAACTGTGAGACTCTGTTCAAGAAAATAGAATAGTTCTCTCCGTCTCCTCTCCTACTCCAGTCAGCTAGCTTTCATTATGGAAAATAATTCACTATTTTGTGGTTGTACAGTACCTTTGTCTAAAGCGACAGTCTATCCAAACACTTGTTAATCCAAAACATACTCTTGGGAAGTATGTAAAAATTACTAGAAAGGAGGGAGGAGAGAGAGAAAGCCAAAGGCAATAAAAGATGACAACCACAGGTTTGTCTCAGTTCCCTATTGGTTGAAATCTACACAGCGCGGTTCAAAATGAGAATCTACATTATAGCAACACTGAAAAGAGAAATAGTTGAGAGGTGTGGACTTCAGACCTCCCGTGTGACATTTCCGGGGTTAGGTGGGAGTACAGCTTGTGTGTGCAGCCTTCTGAGTTCGGGTCCTGGTCCCAGGTGTGAGACACTAGACAAACCCTTTAATTTTCTGGCTTTCTTATTTGTTACCCGAAGGACAAGGAACTATCATAATAAAACATAGCATATAGTGTTGCTGTAAGGATTAAAAGAGATTATACGTACGAGGTACTGAAAACAGTTTCTTAAAATGGTAAGTGCCACAAAAGTGTCAGCTGTCACCAGCAACTCTCAAACAGAGTGCTATTTTAAAGTGACAAAGTAGAAACACAGAAACAAAGACTTGTTCTTCAGGATTCAACATCAAACTTTACAGGTTTCATGAAAAAGGGAAATTTCTCCTGGCTCTAGTCTTGGGTTGGTAGCAGATGTGTTTATTATCAGTTCCCAGACGGGACAGAACTACGCATTTTCTGCATAGAGTCCGAGCTGCCCAAGGGTACTACCGCCAGCAAGCACAACTCAGCCTCTGCTTTAACTTAGTACAAGGGGCAGTCAGGTTACTACGTAACTGCACTTAGTGAACATTCTAAACAATGACACCGTCACAATTTAAAACTTCACTGACTGATCTCTAGTGTTTACCCCTCCACGAACCAGGGGAAAACTGACTTTAGTTTATTGGAGTAAATTAAAAACATCTTTTCCCTATTGGCCTCTTCAGTCAACAATACCAGTTAGACACAAAATATAAAAATCCACACACTAGTTATGCCACACTCCTACTGCTCACTGGACAAAAACAATGCGGAAAACTCAGACCCGAAACCTCGCACATTCAATACAGATTTGACACTTTTGTAGACCTGACCTCCAGCTCAGGGTTGAGACTTAATAGCAGGAAGAAGTTATTAAAGTCACAGGAAGAAGACTGATCTATTCTCAAAGAGCTCAGTCACTTTCTTTACCAGTGAACTGAATGGGCGAACTATCTCTCACTGCAGTTGACATCAACTCTCCCTGGTAGATTTCTGTAAATGGGAGTGGAACTGACTGAATACACACTCAGGCGTAACCACAGGTTTCCTCTGCTTGGCTGAGTATTCTGTCTCCTAGTCCTGTTCCATGTATAGGTCATCACGTGAGCCCTTATGCTCCATTCTGCGTGAGATTCATGATGACAGATGGCATGTTTGCCCCAAAGATACATTTGTGCACATAGTTAGGTTGCCTGAAAGTATTTTCGAATAGCTAACTGAATAGTGAGTAAAATAGCAGGTATCGGGTTCCTGCTGTTTTGACCTTCTTGCTGGCTCATTAAGCAGCACTGGTCGGACTATGGCTCTAACACATTAGTAATTGTAGTCTAGTTACCCTTTCACACATGGTTATTATTGAATGTGGAAACACCCCTGAACTTCTGTAGGTTCAGGAAGCCTTAGAGGGTTCTGCGAAGCTGCATTCCTGCCAGGCCCAGAAGCTCTTCTCGTCTTTCTCCACATCTGGATGTGATGTGTCTCCCCTAAAACACACACCTGTCCCCACCCACGCAGCGCTGAAGTTGGGCTGGAACATCTGAGCTGAGCAGAGCTCTCAGCAAGGGGAGGAGGCGAGGCGTGCAGCACCCTTCGGCCACGCTGGGGGTGGAACAGGGAGGGACCGGGCAGCACGGGGCACCCGGCCCCCACGAGCAGCGGGCAGGAGGACCGCAGCCAGGTCCCCTGTGGTCAGGGCTGGCAGAGGGCGAGCTCCAGCTGCTCATGGGAAGACCCGCTCCTCACCGCTCCTGCACTTTCATGGAATTGCTATCAGGTACATTTTGGAGCAAGTTATTTCCAGGTCTGTAGTTCACAACAAACAACTCCTGTTTACTCCGTAACCTCACCATATAAAGGACGTCTTCCGGGGCTGGGGTGCGGCTCAGGGATAGAGCCCGAGGCCCTGGGTTCGAATCCCAGAACCAGTTTGTGTAAACATGCACACACAGATACAGTCTTCTATGTGTTCTAAATCCAATTTCAACTTACACAGAATTTTAAACATCAATTGTGTGCTTGACGGCTTTATGTACTCTCACAAAGCGCATGCACATTAATGAAAAACGCATCTCTTGTAATGTTGTGCTTTCTGATGGTGCACTTTTGAATACTTTAATGTGTTTCTCTTTTGTAAATAATAATATCCAGAATTAATATACTAAAAAGCATAGTCTTTTTTAAATTTCTAGATTTTGGGGAACATTATCAGTGTTTTTGGCAAGGGAGAAATATTTAAAACATATTAATTTTTACAGTCAGTCCTAAAAATAATACACTAATGCCATTAATTCAGTAAAAGTGAACATAAATATTTACTATCATATCAGAGAGGTTGACCAAATGTAATTCTAAAGTTTCATACTTACATTGGCATCTTTCCCAGCTAATTTACATAATTCCACTCGCTCTTTTGCAGCAGGCCAGTAGATCTGTAAAACATTTCAGAGTGAATTAGAATATGAATACCATAACACCCTGACTCCGCACCGCTCTAAGCAGAGAAGGGGCTGGATGATCACACTGAAGAATGGATATGAATCATGTCTAGGGCCACGTGAGAACCCAGAAATTTACATACTTTCAAAGCCAGCCTGGGAAGTTTCTAAGGGAGGAACGTGTAGGACCAACCACTGTTTCCATCTGTGAGTCCCATTGCTCTGTGAATGAGTGTAGTGGGGGCGGCCGAGGCCCTCAGTTCCTGGGTGCTGTCGGTGTCTGTCTCCGGCGGGACTGTGTCCCTGCAGAGTGTGGGGCACGCGAGCTGCCATGAGGTCTGGAGATGGCCCCACCACGTGCACCAGTGCTCTCCCCCAGCCAGCACCCACCCAACCTTGCTGGGGGTTTTTAACCAGCCTGGAGTCAGAAGCGTTGTCTTCTTTAAATTCCACCATGGCCCTGGGAGGCAGCCCTAATTATTCTCCTTGTTTTCAGGTCAGAAAACTTTGAGTCCTGCATGAAATCACAGGTCAACTGCTGTAAAACTACTCACGGCACAGGGGAAACCTGACCCAGTTCTGTCTCCTACGTGGGAGGTGCAAACCACTGTACAATAAATGTAACCAGGACAAACGGGTAAGGTCAGGGGCAGTGACCACCTGGGTTTGTAGCTTTTAGTTATGCTTCATAATCCTGAATTTATCAGAAAGGTTTTGCTGTTGTTGTTTTCATCTGTTTTTATGAAGTTTTGTAATTCAAGCAGGAAGCTTTTGCAAAGAAAGCTTAATAAGGTCCTTAGTCTATTAGCTCAGAGTATGCAAGGCTGTCGGCTGTCTTCAGGAAGAGACAGGCACACCCAGCTATGGGTGGCTCACAGCCCAACCTCCGCTGTCTACATAGACTTTTATTACAAGTGGCACCAGTGCGAGCAGAAGACGTTTTAATGGGCAAAGAGGAAAAAAAAAAAAAAAAACTTAAAAAACACCCTGCAGCAACACACTTGGAGACTTGCCAAATCCAAAATGAACACAGGGTTTGAAGGCACAGTTAGCATGATATTATCTTTATCTCGAAATCCTGAGCTCTTACATCTCTGCATCAAGAGCAGAGAATACAGTGCAGCAAACTCCTCTCGCAGACAAACGCAACGAAGGGTGGAGGTCTTTTAAGCGAAGCAAGCTTGTTCACTTGGACAGCACAGCAGTGTCTGCAGTTACCACCCAGCTACAAACAGGCAGGGTGCAGAGTGGCGACCAGGAGCCGCAGCAATGCCTTGAGGAGGTTACTTATTTGTTCAGGAATGACTGACTTCTCCAGAGCTGCACCTTCGCGTAGTTATAAATAAAAGCCAGTTAGCAAATATCCAGGGAGCACAGCGGCAAAGGGCACGACAGATGGGTCTCAGTGATCCATTATTAGGTGAAACGAAACAAAACAAAACTCTCCAAATTACAAATAACTTGAATCCCTTAGAATAAAGTAAAGCCAACCGAAACAGAGTAGACACATTTCAGATCGACATGCAGATCATTTCAGGAAAAACTGCTCTTCAAGATTGGGGACGGGTGCACTGATGATGAGATTCAGGTTATCTGCCACTTGTTTTGTTCTGGACGTGCTTTCAGTTTTGGTTTCATTTTGTTTGGCTTTGATTTTTGGCTTCTGAGACAATCCTCCTCCTTCAGACTCTCAAGAGAGAACAGGCCTGTGTCACATGTCTGCATTATTTTTGGGTGATTAATACACAGTTTAAAACTTTCATGCACATTAGTAAGCAGATGCACAAAAAGGACCCATGCCTTGATTGGTAGGTAAGAGCCAGTTAAGAACCCAGAATCCTGAAAACCTAAATCAATGTACATATCTGGTAGGAAATTCAAAAGATTTTCAAAAAATAAAAACATAATATTTGTTTATTTGTTCTTAACAGCTGGTAGGAAATTACTGGACAAGGCATTCTGCTTTCCTTTAAAAGTAAATCTTGAATTTATGGAGTTTGTTTGCAATCATTAGTAGAAAAACACTGGGTGGGGTATTCTTTTTCTTTCCTTTGTAAATAACATCTCGAATTTATGGACTTGTTGCTTACACAAACTAAAGATATCATCTGACTTTTTCTCATTTTGGTTTATTATTATCTTAAATTATAGTGAAATACATGCAAAACAAAATTTTCCATTTTAACCTGTTTGAGTAAGGTTAAGTATATTCACACTGTACAATGAACTTCCAAAAGGTTTTAACATGTAAGTCTAAATGCTATTCTCCTTGATTCTTGAATATAACAGGAATTTTGCAACAGGAAACTTCACATCACTGGACAGAAAACAATAACAAACACAAATTTATGATCTGACAATTGGTTTAGTCCTTGACTTATTTCATTTGATCTTTGGTTTAAACTAATATTTCTTTGGTTGTTTCAGTATGTCAGATTCTGTTCTTCCCATTTTTGATATTCAGCTATAATATTGTACCACATTTCAGAAATAAAGTTAGGGTGAATATTTATAGTTTTGCTCAGAGCTACATGTTTTACTGGTATTGATCCTATAGCAAAAATCAAAGGAAAACATGGAACTCTCTCCTGTTAAGTAAATGAGCATGAAAGAGTGGAAAGACCATCATGCATTCCAGCATTTACTTCAAATCACTGTTATGGGTGACTGAGTTAAATTATGAGTTATGTGTTGTACCCAAAATTGGGTTTCTTAATATTCATAGTAGCTCTCAACTGAAGGCATTGTTTAAGAATGACAAAATGTGAAAGCAACCTGGGTGCCCTTTGTGAAATCTAAGTGACGTTTCCTAAGTCGGCACAGAGCAGAGAGTGCTGAGGCTGGGACCCAAGTGCAGGTCTCTAAGTCAGGGCCAAGGTTCCTTCTCCACTGGGACCAGAGGGAACTACTGTGTCACCCAGGAACAGGCAGCTGTTAGGAGCCCCCACCAGCACCTGCTACTGTTCCTCGTTTAGAGGAGCTTAGTTCAGATTCATATTCTCAGCTCTAATTTTTGTTGTAGATTTGACACTAATATACCAATTGCACATTTTCCTTCCTCTTTGCAAAGGAATACAAATTCTAAAAGATGCTTTGAATTTTTATTGTACATTTTCAATTATTAACTACAAGTCATGTAATTACACATGGGGTTGTATCATCCTACCTAATGAAACAATAAACCATTGACTTCAGAGAATTGACTTTTTTGAGACAGGGTCTTACTATGTAGTTTAGGCTGGCCTTGAGCTCACTGTGTGGCCCAGGATGGCCATGAACTTGTGGTGACCCTCCTGCCTCAGCTTCCCAAGAACTGGAGTTACAGATGTGCACCACAGTACCCGGCTTGAGAATTAACATTTTGATTAGCAGGTAAATGTTGTACAGATACAAAAGTACTACTAATTTGTTGGACTCCAGACTCACTTTTAAATAGAGCTTCTAATCTGTGTAAGCAACAGGATTTTCTCCGAAACTTTCTCTTTCATCATTCATCTTCAATTGCATAATGTCTAGAAGTTGATAAAACTAGAAACTGCATGGACCGTATCATAGTACAGGGATTCTAACACAAGATCACAAAGAATTTTTTTTTGAAGTACTATGGAAGACTTCAAAGTAAAGATTCATCGAGATTATATATTGGCTTATTTTAAAACAACACTGTCAAGAATTTAAGAATTACAAACAGAACCACGTTCAGTCACAACACCTACAAACGATCTGATTGTCTCCAGACTCTAAACCCTTACTTAGAAGGAGAAAATATAATACCATTGTACTTAAGCCAATATTTAAGATGCAATTTCAATTGTGATTTATGGTGGAATTTTCTTTTATTTGCTGCCTACTCATTAGAATTAAGGGTTTATTTTTTTTAAAAAACAATATTGCTTTGATTCTTAATTAGTAAAAATTTTTCCTTAATTCAGCATAAATATGAAACAAAGAAAGATAAAAAGTGCTGACAAATAGACTTACAGTGTGCTCACATGTACGTTTACAAAGAGGTGGGAAAAATATGTTCAAGCAGCAGTTCTGCGTTCCAATATTCTTTTGAAATGGCATACATGATATGCTAAGCGCACAGACACACACACACACACACACACACACACACACACACCGCATAGCATTGCCAGACCTAGGTGATTAACAATAGAAGAATCGATCAAGAAAATGGTACAGTTAAAGAGTGGGGTATTATTCAGTCATTAGGAAGAAAAAATTTGAGTCATCTGTCGGAAAATATGTGGAACTTGAGACCATGATGTTGAGTGGAATAGAAGATTCATTATAGCACGGTTTCTCTTATAGCACAAACCCGAAATGTAAGTAGATTAAAGACTTGGAAGGGCGGATACGATAGGAAACAGGAGACGGTTTTCTCAGATGGGGAAGGGCAGAGAGAACCTGGGAGGAAAGAGCATCAAAATCATCAGAAAGCCATAAATATGTACGCATATCAGTTTCCTCAAAAACATTTTGTTGTTATGCGCTGCACACATGTGCCAGTTAGATAAAAACAGCACCCCGCGGCCACGTTTCCCGATTCACTGTGCAGGGCTTGCGTGCGGGGGTGCGGAGGAAGGGGCAGCGGGACAAGGGCAGCAGCCGCCAGAGCAGAGCCCGCGCCCACGGAGAGGCAGCGGCCACCCTGGGGCCAGACCCGTCCCCACAGTGCCCGCGACGGCCCGAGGCGTGGCGGGGTTGGTGCAGGATCCCGCCGCCCCGGCCACCCCTGGGCGACCTCGGGGCGCGGCGGCTGCACTTCCAGACGCCCGAGCCACAGACCGCAGCCCAGACGCCGGAGAAGACGGCGCGGCCAGTCTGCACAGACGTCCTCGGGCCGCAGGCTAGAGAGCAGGGACCCCGGGTCCTCCCCGGGGAACCCACGCCAGGCCGGCACGGCACCCTGGCCCACCCGAGACTGAGCGGCACCGGCGCCCGGCCCGCAGTTACTCGTGGATATTTTTCTTTCCCTTCACGAAGAGTCGCAGCTGAGCAGACATGGCCTGCATAATTTCCCTGGCTTCATCATTCTCGTAGATTTACGTAGACTTTAAGATATTTCACAATCGATCATTTCCAAAAATATTTTCTCGTGCTACACTTGGAAGGCCGAAATATCAGTATCTCTAGACGTGTTTCTTTTAGAGTTATACAATATACAGGCCCAGCACAAAAAAATCGTTATAGTAAATGAAAATTCCCTCTAGGGCCCCACTACATCTGTTCATGTGCCATCAGACTGTATTTTCAACACTCTTAAGATATTTAGTTATACATTTCCTGCATGAATGTAAAAACACAAGCTGTAATCTAGTTATTTTTCATTGATTTTATTTGCTTATCTTTATCAAATCCAAAACAATTCTTTGGGTATGTCTTTGGAAGAACGCTACTGCACTTCAGGAAAAAATATAGGAGGAACTTCCAAATAAAAAATGCCCTTAAGAATTATTTTTCTGTTCTTACTTTATATCAATCTGAATACTTTTCATTCACAATTTATTCAATTCGCCAACAGTTATCATTCAGTGAGGTGAACATATCACAGAGTTTATTTTTGATTATTTAAGGCCAGACAAGTTACAGACCCTCTGTGCAATGATAAGGCCGGACGACCCTCGCTGTCCTCCGGGAGGAGTTAATGGCCCGGCTTCTCCAGCACGAGGTCAGCGGCGCCCTCGGCCGGGTCAGAGACGACCCCGCTGTGTGGGGCAGGTGGAAGCTGCAGCTGGCTCGGGACTAAGCAGGACGAGCGCCAGGGACAGCGCCCCCGGCGCAGGACGGGACGCGCGTGCAGCAGGCTGCGCAGCAGTGGGGAGCGCAGCCGCGGGCCGCGGGGCTCCGGAGGGGCCGAGGGCAGCGCCGGCCCCCAGGTGGCGCTGGGCTGAGGACGGCAGGAAGGGGAGCGGGCGCCCCGGGGGGAGCCCGTGCGCGGGGAAGCTGCCGCCGGCTCCGGGTTTAGGTCCTCGGCGTCGGCCCCTCCTGCCTGAGATTCACGCGAGGCTTTCGGCGAAGCGCCCTCCGTGCCCCGGCGGCCGGGGGTCCGGGGGGAGCCCGCTGTCCTCTGCCACCGTGCGTCCGCCGCTTCCCCTGCCCTCACGCCCCGCTGGCGCGGCTGGCAAGGCGGTACGAGAGACGCAGAGATTAGACCCTGGCGGTGACTCAGGCAGCCGGGGGCTCGGGAGCGCGGGTCTCAAGCCCGGGGTGGGCCCTCTGCCCTGCGGACCCTGCCGGGGTCACAGCCGGGGTGCGCAGGGCCCGCGGAGCACAGCTTGTTCCGGCCGCGGGGCACCTCACTCTCGGCCTCCGACGACGCCTTGCGCGCGTGTCGCCTCCCACAGGGCTTCCCGTGGCGAGCGTCCCGGGGACGCCACCGCTTATCGGGACGGACGCGCTGAGCTTTCCGCGATCCTTCTCCGGGGATCCGGCTCCCCCACACTGCAGCGCCCAGAGCAGAGGGCGGCCTGTTCCGCTCCACACACTGCCGGGCCCGGAGGGCGCCAGGACGGCAGCGCGGCCTCGGGGAAGGTGTGCGGCGTGCACGTGGGGAAGGCGAGTGCGCGCGCACACTGCAGGAGGTCCGAGGGGTCCCCCGCGAGGTCGCCAGGGGGACCTAGTGCAATCGCACAACGGACAGACTGCGAACGCTTGAGGCGCATCCTTCCCCGCTGGCACTGGATTCCGGAAGGGGCTGCTGAAGGTCCGGACCTCCGACGTCCAGAGGCAAGGCCATGACCTCTTCCTGTCCTTCAGTCACGGGGCGCTCCCACTGCACAGTGCCCTGCAGCCTTTCCCCGAGGAGCCCCTCCCCACGCTCCCCTAGAGCCAGGGAGAGAGGAGCTCTGGGAGCCGGTGTGCAGAGGTGTCCCGAGGGGACCCCAAGAACCCAGGCAGCTCTGTGTCGTCTCTGGGGCTGGGGGGTCAGATGTGCTCAGTCGGATTCGTCACCATGACTCTAAGGGGGTGCCCTACCCCCGAGGCCAATTCACTGGGAGCTTTGAGTGTTGATATTTCTTTATTTTTAAGTACGAACGAAGAAGCCGGCAGTGTAATTCTATCAGTAACTTGATCTTAAGTGAGTTGTTCACTGTCGTTCTTCTCTCCTGAATAGCAGACTCACAGGGTGAACCCTTAGAGGAAAATTTAGGAAGTTAACAACAGGAGCAGAAAGGCGTTTTGACTTAGAATTTCAGTTTCATCTCAAAAACCAAACATAGAATCTTCACATATGAAAACCCTCTCGTTTTAGATGCCCTTAAAGAAAAGGAAAGCAAGCCCTTTTCCTTTTAGCAGGGGGAAACTTAGAAAGTCTGGTAAATGTGATTGTGTTTTAAGTTACAGGCTCATTTAACTTAGTTATTTTTGTGATATGAGTACTCAGAAATACGGCAATGGTTTGATGAATTTCAAGTAATCTGAGTAATTTAACAATTATACACTCCATTTTCAGATTAAAAATGACTAAAATAATGGAAAGCTTATATTATCATTGCCATGTGGCAGCAAAGAAGAGCCAATTTATGAGCCTGGGAATTATTTCACATTCTAATGTTTAAAAACAATTTTTTAGAGTGCTCAAGTTCTAGCCTAAATTTTTTATCTTTAAGTCTTCCTGATGATTCTTTTTTATATAATTCTGATTATTTTTTTGAGTTAGTTACTAAAAGACCAGAATTCTCAAATAACAATAGGAACTTGGATTTATATTAACAAGGTGAAATGAAATTCAGATGATTCTATAAAAATTTGGAGCTCTCATAGAAAAGCTATTACATTTCTGTCCTGTTGAGACACACTGTTTCCTTGTTAGTATTTTCTTAATTTGCTTGTAGGGCTGGTGATCTAACCCAGGGCCTCGCATACTCTAGGAATTTATTCTACCCACAGCCTCACCCGCTGACCATGTTTCCTCATTTTTAAATCCACAGGAAAATTTCTTTTTTATCCAGAGCATATTTTGATACATTTTACATGAAACAATTTTTAAAAGCAAAAGCACTTTTGCATTAAAAAAATGTAAATTGCTTTAAACAGGTACTATACTGACTTTACCTTTAATATTGTATGTGGAGAGTTGGCTAATATTTTGTAGGGTCCAGAGAAAGTCTTTGGTTTTCATTCCTAACACAACAATTCTTTGAACAATTAACATGCAACATTTAATTGTCACATATAAAGGTTCCAAGAGGCAGTAGTTTTCATTAACTGGATAAAAATAAAGATGATTAAGTATTATTGTAAATATAAGCTAGCTATTTGAAAAATAATTTTGAGGTGTGTTTTAAAATAGGACAAGGCATGATCTAACTGCTTTTCATCAAGATTCTCAGTTACATTTTCGCTCTGATGGAATTCATCAGAAATATTACTGAAAATCATGAGAAACGAGACATAAAACATCAGATTTTGACTGATGTTATCCAAATCCAAACAGTTAATAATATGAACAGGAAAATTAGCGTTTGCCGACCACATGATCCTAGTATGACTCCTTCAGGGATGCTGTATCAGGGGCTAAGGTGAGGTCTTGTAGAGATCCAACGGCGTGGATGAAATTCAGGATGAGGTGTTAGCTCACCGTACAAACCTCGTCACAGCAGACGGCTGAGAATCACTGAGATGGTGTCCCCGTGTCCACAAGATAAAATATTTGGAAATTGGAGACTGCTAAGTTCTTCACTTCTCCTTGAGGAAGCTGTTTTCCTAAGATATTTACACCATCCGAAGCCTCCAAGAGTGAAGACCAGGAGCCGGGAAACTCGGAAGCACCCTCTGCAGAGCAGGTTTTCCTGGGCCTTGGGGTCCGACACTGAACCCAACCGGCAGCAGCAGGAAGAGGACAGGCCTGATGGCCCGACCGGTCTCCACCATCCTGTGCAGCGCGTCTTCAGGAAGAAGCAGGCGATGGCTGCTGCAGGGCCACTGTGGGCCCCACCGTCTAAATTGGGGTGTCACCAGGTCATCGTAAGTCCTGCTGTGGGGTTGAGACACAAGAGGCAGATGCTACCTCGGGTGGCACTGCCACCTGTCCCGGGATAAAGACTCAGAGCACCTCAAAGAAATGCAGCCACCCCGATCCAGAGGACGCGAGGGAAAGATGTGCAAGCAGCAGGAATTACAGAGGTGCCTGCCGAGGGACGCCGGTTTGCATGTGTGACAAGGCGAGAAGGACGGCACGCGAGGTGCCCGGGACAGTGCCAGTGACGAAGGCTGTGAGGGGGGAGGAGGCCCCCTGGGGAGACACTGCCCACACCCCAGGCAAGGCAAAGGGAGCAAGTCGCGTGGACGTGGTCCATTTCCGGGTCATACGCATCTGCACCGACTGAGGGTGGCCACAGGCCTCGGACCTGCAGGAGCCGCCCACAAGCCCAGAGCGGAAGAGGCTGGAGGGGACGAATGAAACACAAGGAGATAATGGAACAGTGGCGGTTGGATTTGTAGATAAAACTGG
>RJWM01032417.1:0-21508 GCA_004363535.1 Dasyprocta punctata | reverse complement strand
TTAATTAAGTAACTCAGCAGCTCTACATTCTGGGGTGTAGAGCATAAGTAGTTACCTGGCCATTGTTACAATTTGAGAAGGTCAGAAGTTTAGCTGAGAGAGTCAGCAGGGAGCCAGGAGTCTTACTTTGTAAACATCCTCATCCTGTGCAAAGGAAGGCAAGGATGTTTGTGAATGCTACACCCACCCTGGGGGGGGGTGTCCTGTGTATTATATAAAGGAGGAGAAGAGGCTTGCTCTTGCTCCTTTTACTCTGGCTGCTTTTGTTCCGCTGCTGCCTTGAAGTATTGCCTCAATGCCATGCCACCCTGCCTTGGAGCCAGCTGATTGTGGACTGAAACCTCCAAAAACTGTAAGCTAAATAAACCTTTCCTTCCCTAACTTTGTGTGTCAGGTGTTTTGTCTCAGCAACGAGTGAAAAGTAACCAAGACACCTTCAAAGGAGTTGCTCAGATTGACAGATATAGATGTAAAATTGTTCTAATATCATATGAGTATCAACTGTTCTCTCTCAATAGTTAATGCATTCAGTAGTATAGTCATTTTGACCATCTTATGTATACCCACATATAAATCTATGTCTTTTTCCTTTTCCCTTCCTTCTTTCCTCCTTTCTCCTTGTAATACCTCTTGTTACCTTCAAAATAACCACCCATATCATTGAGCCTAATATAATCAAACAAAATAGTACAGAATAAAACCAATAAAAGATAAAACAATGGAAGTAATACATAGTAGTACAACATTGATTTCTATTATGCCTCATATTATCTTCTAAGCAGTTGCCTATATCATTTGTTATAACATAATCAAACAAACCAAAATAGGTTAAAATCACTCAAAACAGAACAATGAAAGCAATACAGGGTTTCAAAACAAGGTGATGAAATGTCAATAAAGGCTGTCCTAATATATTTTGTTATCTTTGGAATAGCTGTCTATGTCATAATATATAATAAAATTAGGCAGGTCAAGATAGAATAAGATCAAACTAAACAGCTCATTGAAGACATTACTGAACTCAAACCCCGATGATGGATTGTTCAATTGTCTGTCCAACTCAGTGATATCCCTCTGCCTCTGTTTCTGGAGCTGTGGTCTTTTTTATCTCTCTCTAAAATGGCCTTCAGTATTCTTTGTAGGGCTGGCTTGGTTGTTATAAATTCCTTTAGTCGTTCTTTGTCATGGAAGTATCTTGTTTCTCCCTTAATTTTGAAAGATAGTTTTGCAGGGTACATGAATCTGGGTTGGAAGTCGTTTTCTTTCAAGGCTTGAAATACTTCACTCCAAGCTTTTCTGGACCTGATGGTTTGTGTTGAGAAGTCTGTCGTGATTCTGATGGGTTTTCCTTTGTAGGTGATCTGTTTTTTTTTTTTTTTTCTTTCTAATAGCTTTAATATCCTGTTTTTGTGTTGAATTTCTGGGATCTTGATTATTATATATGTGGGTGTAGGTTTATTTTGGTTATGTTTAGCTGGAGTTCTATATGCTTCACTTATCTGAAAGTCAGTTCCTGTTCCATGCTTGGAAAGTTTTCTGAAATTATTTCTGTAAATAGTCTTTTAATTTGATTTGCATTGCTTTTTCACTCACACATTTTATTCTTAAGTTATGTTTCTTTGGGTTGTCTTGCAGCCGTTGTATTGCTACTTCTAGGTTTCTTGTTATTTTTAAGATATCTTTCCTTTCACAATCACAAGCTGCAAACTTGTCTTCAAGGTTTGAAAGTCTATCTTTAGTTTCCTTCAGGTGGTTTTGCCAACTTTCATTGGATTTTTTGAATTCCTGGTAATCTCTTTGAATCTGTTTCATGTGTTCTAAATCTTTTTTGTATTGTTCATTCCAGGTTTCCCTCATTTTCCTATGCTCCATTTTTTTATCTATGTCTCCTTTAAAGTTGCCTAGCAGTTCTTTTATTATGTTTTTCATTTCTTCTTTTAGTATTTCTGTTCTAATTTCTTTTATAGCCTCTTGAAGTTGTTTCTTTACTTCAGTTGCCATCACCTCACAAACTTCATTTGTGGGACTCCCAATCTCCTCTGCATCTGCATCTCTGATCTTGCTCTGCATGAACTGGAGGCCAGAGACTGTCCCCTGCTTCTTTGTCATGGCATATTCCTGGGATCCCCTGGGCAAATTGGTACTGGGGACCCAGGCACCCCCTGCATCAGCTGCAACCTCTCCGAAGTGAGACTGATTCCTCCAGCCAGTGCCAACTATGAATATCTGATGGTTGCCACTGGGGGTGCTGTTACAGTGCTATCCACTGCCTTTCCCCAGCCTGCCTTGGCTCCATGATGGCTGGTGGCATGTGTGCAGGGGCCAGCCATGGCCTGCGAGCCTGGGCTGGTGGGCCGGTCACCCGTGGATTCTCCACCACCACCCCTGGAGCACATGCGGAGCTGCCATCTCCAGACCAAGCCTGTCACCCACAGGGACTCTCCAAGGTAGCCCTCAGTATGCTCGCAGGGACAGGACTCAGCCTGAGCAACCTCCGCAGGTCTGTGCCCAGCTAGGAGTCCCCAGCCTAACTCCAAGATGTCTCCCTACCAATCTCCCCTTCACGTGGGAGGGTGAAGAGCTCCTCACTCACAGTTTTCCAGGTCTGCTCCCCCAGTCCACTGCCACTCTCCTCTGATGCCATCTTTCTGGGCAGAGGACTGCAGGGTCACCACCACCACGGCTGCAGCTCTCCGACCATGTGTCACCAGGTTCCAGCAACTCCTTTCACAAAGTGGGTCCAGCTCCAGGCAGAGGTGCCACCAACCACTGCCCTCCTTGTCTAAGTGCTTCTTTCCACTCTTTCTGTGGGCTTCAATTCTCACTTTAGATTCTTCATGGGTCCCGGGGACCCGTCTCCCTCTTTCTTGTCTTCCCCATATTGCTATATTCCAGCATCTGGATGGTATCTTTTAGGGAGGCCAATTTCTTACTGTTTACTGATCCACCATCTTGTCCAGCCTCTCTCCTCAGCCCATTTTAGACCTCCAAAACAATAATAGTAGACTTCTATTCTTTTAAGCAGTGAAATATTTGCTAATTCATTACAGCAGCATTAGGAAATTGAAACAGCTGATACATTCACACTCTTCACTATAACAATTGCACCATTCAAACAATCACAGCAAAACTCTTTACCTTTAATTCTCAGGGCAGACTAACTGAGCCCATTGGAAGCAGCAACACGATCAACACCATCTCCTTCTTGTTTGCTATGACTTTTCTTGCCTATCCTCAATTCTAGTCATGGATCATACCCTTTGTCATTATCGTTCATGTTGACACCCTGTTTGGAGCCAAATCTTCAAGCTGATTCTATGCCACCAATTTGAATTTGTCTCATGCAAGTAGTATCCAAATATCACTTCAGCTTTCTGAACCCAGTATTACACTTTTCAATTCTTTTAAAGTCATTTGAAGTGTTCAGTCTGCTGCTTTACCAGATTTACAACTTTCAAAGAAATGAGAAATATACACATTTTCAGTATTTAATCATCATGGCAGGAGTGCTCAAATTCCTGATGTCATGTTGCACACATGCAAAAATAATAGAATTTGCCCAGTCTCCTTGAGTAAATGTGTAGTTCTTCCTGTCTGGATTTCTGCCCACCACAGGATCCATCCAAAGCCCTGGTACTGAGAACCTTGAAGTTAGGGAATTTTTCTACGCATTTACGTCTCTGCTCTATATGTTCCATATGTTCGCTAAACTCATGTTGTTAATCAGGCATAATGAAGCTTCTGAGGCTCTGACACCTCTAAAACAAAAGGATATTTCTCTCACAAAAAAGCAATAATTTGTATTTCCATAGATTTGTTATTTATAAAGGATTTTCCACATTTCTTCATTTGAGTAACATGAGAATCCTGTAAGATAAGAAGGTAGATACTATTCTTGCCATTTTATAAATGAAGAAATAAACCAAGAAAGGCAAGTTCCTTTCCAAAACTATCAAATCAAAGAATATTGCCTAGAAGACAGCATGTCTAACTTCATGTCCATTGTCTCCCTCCACTCATGACCTGAGGTACCTAAAGCTAATAACAATTTTTCTAAAACTCAGACTAAAATGAAAGTGTGTGCCTTCTTTAAGTTTTACACGTCAATTAAGTCTTGTATTCTTAGGTCTAGGTGCTTTTATTTTTAAGGTATATTTTCTACCCTGCTTTTAAAAATCAAAACAAAGTGTGATGTTTTATTATATTTATCACTTAGGAAGAAAGACGCCAGTGGCCTCACACTGCTACACCGAAAAGTTTCATGCTTCACAGTTAACTTGCTGAGGCAGCAAATTGCAGCCTCACTGGAGAAGTGCTACAAGGGATTTGAAGATAAGAGAATGACTCAAATAGAGAAACCATATGCATTATGAAAAATGCTTAAGGGTCCACATGGCTTCAGGATAAAGAAGACATATACCTCTCTGCCCTTGAGAAACATGAACAACTACATTCTTTTATTCTCATATCACCTATTGAAGTCAGCAAGTTCCTCCAGAAGGAATCAATAAGACAGCTGCATACGTTGAATGTGTAGCAGTAAGCTATCTATTACTCCTCTTTTCAGACATAAAAAGAAGAAAGATGTAATTTATTCAAATTAGAGGGAAATAATGTATAACCTACCACAAGCAATATGCAAACCTACTTAAAATAACAGCAATATCACTCTGGGTGCCCTTAGGATCCACACAATGCAAAAGAAGAAAATAATTTAGTATGTTCTTTGTCAAAGTTCTATTGCTTAACAATTGCTAATTTAATAAAGCCTTTGCTTTAAATGAGGGATTCTGTAAAAAGCATCTATAAGAGAAGGAGGTTTTCTGTATTACAAGTTTAGAAAGTTTTATTATCAGAGTACTCCCTTTGTTCACTCCTATCAGCCTATTGGATGCAGCTTTCTGTGCCTCTTCTATTTTATGATGGATTTGTGGATGGTTACTTTTAAGGATGTAAATGGCTTAATGGAGCAATAAGGAACATAAAGGGATGTGAGCCAGGATTGACTCTGATGACGGTTATCTGACTACATCTGTAGTAATGTGATATGAGACAAGGTATTTAGCTATCCCTAAATCTTATGTTCCCACCTATCAAAAAACTTATATATGCCCAACATAAGTGTGTTGTGAGATTTTTATAAGATGATACATTTAAAGTGCTCAGCACAGTATCTAGCATCCCTCCGTTTTCCTCAGTTTCTCTCCTAAAATAATGTTTCCTTAAAATGTTTACATACCTCAACATGCTTCAACCAGCACAGTACCATGAGCTGGTAGATAAAGAAACTTCATTTGATCCCCATAGAGTTGTCACTTGCATCATTCATATTGTATTGCATCATATTATTTTTGAAATAATATATACATACTATTTTGAAATAATATACACATTACTTTTGAAAACAATAAAATTAGCTAAAAGATATGAATAAAAAAAGAATGTTTAACTTCTTCACATACAGCAAAACACATTGCATGTTTTCATTCATTCAACAGTGAAATAGAATAAACTGTGTCTTTGTGGTAACACCTGAAGTTACAGATATCTAGATAATCATAACCTAATATCGTATGCACATTTATTCAATAGCTTTCAAGCTTAATCTTTAATCCTTTAACTAAGACAATGGAATCCAAGTATATTAATAGAAATAATACTCCTCTTATATAAAGATTTGTTATGAGCTATACAGTGTCTTTTAGATAATCTCCACACATCTCAATGAAACTGTTACTATTATCATTGTTTCTCTGCTCATGGGAGGACAGTATTGAATTTACCAGACATCTCACAGCACAGCTCATATTTAAACCTGCATCAAACTGCCAAACTCTCATATTTTAAGCTCTATGGCTATGACTGTCTTTTTTTTTAAATATACATGCAAATTTAAAACTGTACAGGGAGATGTTTCAAAAGTCATAAAGAACAATAGATAGAAAATGTGAAATCAAATTCCTACTCTACTGTCTCCTGTCGACTTCTCACTCAGGGCCCAGGGGAGTCAGATGAACCCGGCTCTATTCCTCATAGCACTAGGCCCTTGCACAGATCACTTCACGTTTTGGAGCTCAGTGTGCTCATGAGTCAAGGAGAATAACACTAGATTTGCAGAGCTCAGGCGAAGACTAAAAATGAGCTGTGTAGAGCCTGGCACCTTGTAGGTGTTCAATAAACAGTAGTTACTGTAATCAGTATTGTAGCCCCTGGCTCAAGGACCTGATGTGCTTTCAGTCTACTTTATGTCCACAGATATTTCTGGAAAATACCTTAATACTTGGTGTAATATCATCATATGCACATAACTTTTACATTTTTTATAAGGACAAAATTTTTTTGATGAAATATCATTTTAAGGTATAATCTTAATGATATCTAGATGTGGTAATGTTTCTAAGTATTATTCCATCTTAACACAATAGTCAAGGAAAATTTCTAACAGAATTTCAAGAGACAGTGTAATCTGGAAGAAACAAGCAAGAAAGACTTAAAAAGCAATCCATAGAGGGGGAAGGGTACCCTGCAGCCAGTGGGGAGATATCTCTACCCTTTTCCCTGCCATCATCAAGAACTCTGGGATGGTAGTAAAACAGAATGACTGCTACTGGATGAAAGGCAACAGTCTTGGGCTGGGAAGAAAGCTAGACAAAAGTCAAGTAAAAATGAGAAGCAAAAAATAAGTCAATTAAGTGACCACCTGCTTTTAATGAATTCCTGGAGCCCACTGGTGTATAAACACTTTTGAAGTTGTGATGAAGTTTTTCCTGAGGGTGTTTTAACACTGAAAGTGAATCTTATGTGAGGATCCATGATCTTTGAGACCTGTGCTACTTTCTCTAGCTGTTCTCTAAGTATAAAGGGTTGAATTTGAATGGAGATGGATTTTAGCAAAATGCCCCACATTAGGTGGCATCACTGAAGTAAATGCTGTAAAGCCTCGAAATGAAAGTTTGAATCTTTTCATCCCTTTTTCTCAAATCTAATAATAAAAATACAGAAGTAATTTGTATAGATGTTGCACCTATCTAACTGTGAATACACACACTATATATTTAGTGATTCCAAAGCAAATAAATGCTTTGCTAAAATATCACATTAAGAAAATTGTAACACCTATACATTGAATTTTTAAAAAACAGTTCAAATAAGGTAATATCTTAAAATCTATTGAACATCAAATGAAGATCTATTCTCCAAAGTTTAATAAATGAACACGTTCTTTTCCCTAAATCAAGAATACCTGGTATGTGGAAGTTGTTTATTTTAAAAAATTTTTTATTGATCTCTTGTTTATTTTTGTAAGCTTAATTTTTAAAAATTGTTTCCAGCCAGAATTTCCTCAGGCTGCCATTAGAGGGCATGAAAGAATAATGTGCAGCACTAGTACCCATCAAATAGTACCCAAAATTAGCCCTCAAGGAAAGCACAATCATTTATTTTTGTTTTTGAAAAAAGAATTTACAAAAACAAAATATTTGAAGTAAAGTATATATAAGGAGTTCTGAGGAGACCATTGTGCACATCTATAAAGAAATTTTAGAGCAAACATCTATAAAGAAATTATGGCGCAAAAGACAGAAGCAAATAATTAGCTTTAAATGTGTTTTGATAATCTCAAAAATTAGCTCTTATCTTTAGAGTACATGGTGAAAAGTAAACAAGAAAGAAAGAAGGTGGGAAGAGATAGGAGGAGATGGTGGAGCAAAGTAGGAACAGGAAAAAGGAGAGCAGTAAAATCTCACCTTGTAAAATCTCATCTCAAATGTTGACTCGCGACAAGAGGAGGGTAAAAGAGTATAGAAGAAAAATAATTCAGAGACGTAGCTCTTTGAAAAGCACATGATCAATTTGTGGCTTCAAAGTCAACCCCCTTTGAGCTGGCTTCTTTCTAGTTTTCCTATACTACTTGCTTCTTACCTAGAGGCAATGACAACAAAAATTCAGTAATAGAAAAGAATGGATTTCAAACATGGACAATAATCCAAATCTTCCGACTCTTTGAATCACTTAATACTTTAAGGGATTTAAAATGAATGCTGCATTTTTAAACTATATTCAAAACTTACAAAATAAGTGGACTCATATCCAGTAAGAATAATGATTTTTCCCCTAAAATGTTAATGCAGCTGGTACCAACCTAGTCTATTTTTAACTTGTGGTTTGAAAAATTTACAGTTTATGTATCAGATCGATATAAAACCCTATCTTATATAAGGTGTCTCTTTTGTAACAATCATTCTTACCTTTATTGAATTCCAGGATAAATTTATTATATCAATCCCTTTCTTTAATTTACAAAACAGTAAAATCCCAAGATTGCCTTCAAACAGAAGGAACACAGCCTCAATATGTTTCTATCACACTATGAAGACTGTTAAGACTCCCTATAGAGCACTTGGACTTAAATCCTATAAATTTCCTGCTTAAATTTTCAAACAGGAGAAACCAGGGATACATACAAGAACATAAACCCACCTTGCAGTGATAGTTCTGTACTAGCCTGTATTACTGAAGGGTATAAAAGAAGCCATAAAGGAACTGGAATTACAGTGAACAGGATCTGAGACGCCACACTGTATTTGTAAACACAGGGTCTCTGGAAAATATACAGAGACAGATGGGAAAAATATTTTTATCTTTCTTGGATAGGAGGAAGGCATTTAGCAAGCAATCTACCCCATAGGACCCATTCTGAATGACCAACAAATGTATCTGACAAAGCTCAACAGATATAAATGCAATAGCTAGTAAACCTACATGATAGACACATATTTCATTACTTATTTTAATAATTTTATTTTTAATTTCATACTTCAATTATTATGTAAATTATGCATTATGTAAATTATGTAAATAAACAATTATTGTGTAAATAAAATTTTAAGATAATAAATTTTGCTCTGTGATATTTTATAATAAATTCTACTACAAAAGTTTAAGATATATATCTATATGTGTATTTATATATATTTGTTACTATTTTCTCTCTAAGAACTACCTAAAAAGTACAGGAACAGGGTAAGTAGCTAAGAGAAGTTATGCATTTCCTTTTTCCAATTAGAAAAAAAGTCAATCATTTAGTTTCTGATTATTTAAATTCAACCTCACCTATGAGGCCTCCAAACCCTGTGTTCATTATTTTTCTCATATTTACTGTCATCAACCATTACTATTATTTTCAGCTAAAGTGCTTCCTCCTTAACACTACAAGAAGTTCAATGAAAATGCTGTATTCCAAATGCTGGCACCGAGAAATTCCTTGATACTTGCTTGGTGCATGAATATGACTGAGAAAAGTCTTAGCAGTCAAATAAAAACACACTTCCAGGTATATGATTTATAACTATGCTGATTTATTCTATTTGATAATATTTACTGAGTGGCTGTTATATTCCAGAGGCATCATAGGCTGTGGGAATGCAGCAATAAATGAGATGATTATATGTGTCTCTTTCCCTTCTGCGGCACACCTTATTTAGGAGCAGTGGATGAGAAGAATCATCTGCAAATAAACAAGACTCCATGGAGATGGGGAAGGAATCTGGGGATGGGTGGAGATAGGGAGGGCAGTGACAGGATGGGGAAGTAAAAATGATTAAGATGTGATATATATATATATATATATATATATATATATATATTCCCAAAGATGAATGTAATTGTGTATTAAAAACATATACTAATAAAAAAGTAAAAAGTATATTTCTTCATGTTATCAATTTACAAATAAGTGAGAAAATCAGAAAAATAGAGTGATAAGTATTGGAAAGATAAAAGGAAGTTAACATACGTGGTAAAATTCAAGATCTCTTAGCTTCACAAAAAAGAAATCTAGTAATTCTACAGTCTCGTAAGTATGTGAGGAAAGGCCTAAAACTAGTATGCACTGCCTTGGTGTCTGAATTCAGAAGGGCCTCAAATATCATAACTCCAAGTCCCTCTTCTTTATTCTTCTCCTGGTGCAATGTCCTCAGGGTAAACAATCCTCATCAAATGAAACAAATTTTATTGGTCCTTGAGTAACAAATTTTAGTTCCGTATCAGACTGCAGAATTATTCGAAGTAGTTAATCTAGACTTCCCACATGAACAAGGGGACACTTTTCCCCCAAATACTACAAAGCCTCCCTCCCCGACTGCTCCCCTCTGTAACTTTCATGGGATGGTGCATGTCCAATGCTGTAACTAATGGACTATTGTCAATCTCATCTATCTAGTTTTGAGTGTGGTGTGTTAAGCTTATAAACATTCTCACAAACAGCATAGGGTTCCTTCCCTCACCAACAGGGTGAGGGAGACACAAGCAAAGCAAAGGGCTCTACATTTCCAACTCAAAACCACACAAAGAAAAACACATGTGTTTTCAGGGAAAGAATACGGGCCCTAGACTGTGAAATCTTGGGGCAAATCATTTTACCTCTCTTGAGCTTCACTCAGATTTCTGAATCAATCTAACAAGGATGCTCCTACTTACCTATAAGTTTACTTTGCATACTATAATATTTGAGAAGTTCCCTAACACCTTATAGATACAGAAAAGCATGCCTGTCTTTTTTATGCAATGCCTTTAATGGTTCAAAACATTGCCTAAGGCATTTTCTCCCGTGTTCCTGATTTCTCAAATGGGAATAAGTGTGCCTCTGTGGGTCACTTTGCTCATTCCATTCAAAATTTCTCTCTTTTATCTAAAACTTCCTTGTTTTTTCCATATGGCAGTGTTTTGTCAATTACATTAACACCCATAACACTATGACATGTCCCTGACAGTTATAATTCACTCATTTCTATTCACCCAATATGAACCCTGTAATGGCAAGGCTGTACATTTTAACTCACTACTTTGTATCTCCAAAGTCTTGCACAAAAGTAAATATTCAACAAATATTTGCCAGGAAACTCACTAAACAATTACCCTGCCACTGCCTTGCTTATTTTGGAATAAAATGACTTCTGAGAAATGCTTTAATTTGCACTATCATAAAAGTTAAGTATTATAATAATGACATGACAGTGGAAACATTTAAACAGACTCATTTTGGCATATGGTTTGTACGTATTAAGGACTGGCTTTTCTGATTGTACTCTGAGTTTTTAGAGTGCTTTTATGTGAGTAGAAAATTCCGTTTTTAAAAACAGGTAACAAAACACATTCACTGCCATCAAAGATTTGCTTTTTCACAGCATAGAAAAGCACATAGCTTTACAGTTTGGGCAGGCACAATACCTCTCTACAGCACTGAGTGACCCTGGAGACTGCTGATTGGATGAATTAAACAAACGCCATTGATGTTTCTGATGCTATTAATTAAAAAATTAAATCCTAAGAAAGACAGGTATATTTTAATTGTTCAGAATCCTTTATGCATTTGTATTTAAAATTTATTATACAGCACAAAATGTCTAATATTTAATTAAAATTGTATTCCTACTTACAAACAAAGCAATGTGAACCCATTTTAGACACTGAATATATCTATGCAGCTGTAAATACCATTAGTGCCTCAAAAGGCAATTGGCTGTCTTGTGGACTTATTTTAGTTTATTTTATGTGGACTTATTTTAGTTGGATATCATAATGCTTTATGCATTTGAATTTTAATGCTTTCAAACAGGACAAATGCTTTCACATTTCCAAGGACTCACGACTCTTCACTTTCTTACTTCTGGTTCGATCTACATCTATGTGAAGAAAAACCTGCTGCACTCAGAGTGTAGTCTTGATGTTTGTTTATTTGTTGTTGTTGTTGTTGTTGTTGTTTTGTAGTACAGGGGATTAAATCCAGGGCCTTCACAATGAGCTATACTCTCATCCTTTTTTTGATTTTGAGACCCAGCCTCATTAAATCACTAAATTGCCCAGGCTAAGTTCAAATTTGAAATTCTCCTGCCTGAGGGTTTTGAATCTGTAGGAAAATATCCATGAGGCAGATGGGCACTAAAAAAATAGCAGGAAAAAGGAAATCCAGACATTGTGGTTTTTGTTTATGTCTTCAACTATGTGACAGTGGGCAAGTCAGTCCATTTTTCTGGACCACAGTTATGCTAACTGAGAAATAAATTTGGCTAACTGCTAACATCACTTCTTATAATATAAATCCACACTAGATTCCTTATATTTTGCAATAACTAGAATTTTTTTCACTAAAATAAAAAAGTGAAAGGAATCAGGCTTTTCCATACTAATTAATCATTTCATAGGCTGCATTTTAATGTCTTTTATAAATGTCTACCCATCACGAAGATGTTGTTAGCATATGTCCTGATAATTTTTATTATCTTTTCTTCATTTGAAATCATCACCAAAATTTCTGAAATCAGTTGTGATATTTTTAAATTTCTGTAAATATGTAATGCATTATATTTTATGCCATAATGTAAACTATAAGCAATTATTGCTATTAAGATAAAATGACTGGCAGTTAAACCTTTAGGCATCACTCATTTATTTGTCATTTACTACAATTTTTCTTTGTAATGATGAAATTACTAGAGTTTTCTTAAAAGAAATAAAGAAGTGGGTATGTGATGTTTCAATATTATAGGAGAGTCCATTGAATTTGTGATGTTATTCTGACTACAGCGGTATATATTTTAGGGTATGATTTTTTTTCATTTCAGAAAACCTTTAAGTGACAAGAAACGTTGGAATTGCTTCAAACTTTCAAGAGGTTTTCAAAAAGCAGGTCATAGAGTCTTGGGGGCATCCTTACTGCCACATTCTGTAGAGAGCTGACTTTCTTGCTGGTGCTCAGTTAATGCCAAATCACATAATAGGGTACATTGTTGGAAGGTAGCTGATGAATCATTGGGAGCCACAGGCTTACAAAATAACTTCAAAAGCCTAGAGCATGGTACAATTTCCTACATACTTTCTTATTTTTTGAAACAAATTTCTGCAGTAATTCAAGTATAATTCCAATTACTTACTAATTAATACAATAAGTATGTTTAAAATTTTAAGATTAAAGCTATTTTATGTGCCCAATTTAAAGACTGACCCATCTCCAAAAAGAATTCAAGAAATATTTATATCAAAAAGTGTCATAGTCTGACAACTTCAGATACATTTTATTTTAAAATTCAGAATAAAAAGTTCACAAATAAAGTACTGAAGGCAGGTCACAAGATAGCATTCTTTCCAGAGTTAATTATCAAACCAGCCTTAACTGAATTTTTATGATACAAATTATGCATATATTAGAAATACAAACAAATTATCTACCTTTCTAGAAGACAATAACAGTTATGTAAAATTCCTATAATGGACAGATTTTGGGACAATTGCAATACCAAGTGTAAAAATCCTTTTTTTCTCCTAATGAGGAAATCCATATGTAATGAAATCATGTCAATTAAAGTATGAAGTCAAATACAAAGAAATCCAACCAATAAGGAAAGCCTGCCATCACAGGGGAAAACAAACTTTTCCAGTAATGTTTTTCTCTTTGGCAATTATATAGCCACTAATAGGAATCATTCTTTCTTGAATAAAAAACAACTAATTTAGATATAAGTGGATTTATTTTTACACTCACAATCACTTGATTCTTCTTGTTTAAAATCTGATTAGAGAGACATAATTTACTTATACTGAATTTATTTGACTGTCCAGTATTCATTAGAGTATACAAGTGCCGATACATTTATGAAACAGACCCTAAAGTGATGACATTCTCTAGAAAATTATCACACAATTGGTGAAAATCTCCCAGGAAGAACACATCAAAAGTAAAATGTAAGGGGACAAAGGAAGCAAGTGCTTCTCAAATGGTGACATAATGTGCCTATAATAAAATAGCAAAATACTCTGTGAAAGTAAAAATTACAAGAATTTGGCAAATAAATGCAGGACAGATTAGACACATTTTTTTCTAAACATTCATAGATGATAACCTATGTAGAGGAAGCTTATCATGCCTTACATGTTGCCAGTCCAATATATATCAAACAAAAAGTGACAAAAGTTACTTTAATTATATCATGTATTGCATTTTAAGAAAATAGATTTGCAGTATAGAAATAATAAAAAATATTATACCTAATAGTAAGCAAAAGGAATGTATACTCCTGAATTTGAATGAAGATACTGATATGAATACAAATACTAAAAGTAAGAATGTGTTTGTATACATAGTTTACTTCTTTCAACTGAAGAACCTAGAAACAAGGACAAACCTAGTGCACACAATTATATTAAAATATGATTCTAGTTCTAGGTTTAAGGAAAAAACTGTTCAGATGAATCTAAATCATGGCATACTGATTGTAAAAGCAACAGTGGAAACCCATTAGGATCATTTTAAAGGGACTCAGTGCCAACTTGAAGAGGTTCTCATTGGCTAGTGATGCAACAACGTGAGTTTCAAAAAGCAATAATTATGATTAAAATAGAAATATTTAATCATAACTTCATAATGACTTTTAAAAACAAATCCTACTATGTTGTCTCCTGAAGAGGATGGCCAATGAAACTTCACTGAATAAATCAAGCACTCAGCCTTACTTTCTGAATAAATTGTTTCATTGGGTAAATAAATAGATAAAAGAGTATCTATACCATTCACCTAATATTTGAAGAATAGTTTTTTAAAAAGCTATTATTTGAAATTCCCAATAAATTAGGAGATGTAGGCCTTGAGGAGCAATATCAGCTATCATCTAGGGAGGGAAGAAGGAAAGGAGGAAGGCAGGCAGAGAAGGAGGGAGGGAGGAGGAGAGAGAGAGAGAAACCAAGTGTCAAATGCCTCCTGATGTAAGGAATGCAAAAATTATCAGATCTGAATCTGATTAAGATTCTGGACTCAGCTAGTAAATTCAGGATATTGAAGAACTGAAAACTTGGATGAATTATAGTCAATACCGGAATTCACCCAAATTCCTCAGCAAACATATTAAAAGTAAAGAAAAAGATGAAGAAATTTATCTATCCAAGGAGACACAAATAGTAATTTTTAATTGATCAAGATTGAACTACAGTGCCTGGGATACACACTTAAGTGATAAAACTATAGAAAACAAAAATTGTGTTTTGGAAGCTAGGAAAGAGTTTGCAACAGGGAATCAGCAATAGGAATTTCTATGGTCAGAGGCAAAGTTCTGGTTCTTTAACCATATGAGATTTTAAAAGGTGTAGGTTTTCAAATAATCTTTGAGGCCACACTTGTGTGATTTTCTGTATTTGTGATTTTTATCCAAAGAATTTTAAGAAAACTTTTGGTGAGGACACAGAAGTACTGAGCCCAGCCCAGCCCAGGCCCCCAGAGCTGCTCATCAGGGAGTGGCCAGCATAGCTGCAGGGCCTTGGAGAGCTTGGGCTCTGCCCATCAGAGTGCAGGGCAGGAGCTCCATTATTCAATAAAGGCTGGGATACTTACCAGTTCACAGTATCAAGTGAACCAAGTAGAGAATCAGTAGGAAGACATGACAATAAACAGATCTTAGAGAATTAGTATTCTAAAAAGTCACTAAATAAATAGCAGAAATTGAAAACAAAAGACACAATTAACCCTGACTGGGGAAGCCCTGTTTTCCAGAGTTATCACATTATGCTTTTTAAAATGGTCAATTCTCAATTTAAAAAAAACCTGTGATGCATAAAAAAGAAAATATTGCCCATGTGTTACAGGGTGGGAGTTGGAGGGAGGGAGAGTCAGTAGAAACTGCAGGTGTTGGTTGTAGTGTAAAGACTTTCAGTCTGCTGTTACAATAAATTTTAAAGATATCATAGCTAAAGAATTTTTAGAAGTATAACAATGATGGCCACAGAGAATATAAATAACAATCTAGAGGCTATAGTAATAACAAAATTACGATAACTAAAACAAAAAATTTACCAGCAAGGTCCAAAAGCAGAATTGAACTCACATAAGAAAGAATCAATGAATTTGAAGAAGAGTCAATTGTTTTTAGTGATTTAAAACTGTTCCACTTTTTTTCATGTTTTATTTTGTTTTGTTTGTTTGTTTTGCCAACCTCTTGCCAGCCCCAACTGATACTAGTACAGTATTAAAGTTACTACCTGTAATTGGGTTGTTTCCACAGGATGAGTTCTGAGGGTTAAGTCAAGTCAAACTCTGATAAATGTAATGCTAGATTTTAGACTGTCTCCTCCAGGAAGCTGTCAAACAGGTTGAATGGTGACAATTCTCTTGCAATGAGGTTTTGAGAAGCTAGAGTCCTCTGTGGCCCTGTCCATGCTTGCCATCCGCTGGTCTTCATTGCCACTGTGGTTGCAAGGCTGCTTATTTCCAAGACTCTTAAGAAGAGAAAACTGGAAATAGCCAAGTTGAAATGTCAAGAAGTCCCCTGTTCCTGTACAAATCCATCCAATGTTCTTAAATAAAATCTCCTTGGATTATTATAAGGCTTTGGTTAATTTACAGCATTTTTAAGAGGTCATTTTGACCAATTTTGCAATGATTTGTAAGATCAGACCTTTAGAGGTTTTTATTGATCATCCAGGAATTCCTTTTTGCAGATGAAGGAGTTTTGATGGAAGAAGTGAGAAACAGTCTTTCCAAAGAATTTTTCTCAATAAAGATAATGAAAATTTGGAGATACTAGAAAACACAAAGTGAAGAATTAGCAGAAGATTGATGCCATTCAAAGCAGTAGCAAGAGACAGAAGAAGGGACTGAGGCACAGACTAGAAAATGTAATTTAAAGATTGAATTTAACTTTGTAAAGCATACTATTACACTTTAAGTGTCGTATTTAGCAAATTTCAATGCTCTGAAGCTAACTGCAGTCATTTTAGTTGCATGAAAACAAGAGTTTCAATTAATATAGCACTATATTTTATACTGTCTTCTAAGAACAAAGAAGAATCGAAATTGAAACAATCTCTGACTAATTTATGTTTTGAGATGCTGGATGGCCCATACCCTTTTGAGTTTAGCAGAATAGATACAATATGATATGCAGTAATTCAACAAATATTTATCAAAAAAGCAATAAAGAAATTAAGAAATTAAATAAAATATTTCCTACATCAAGAGCCTTGGCAATTACTACAGAGCAAATGCTACACTTTAATAAATCTTAGACACCTTAGACTATAGTAAACTGCTTCTTAATTGCAAGGACATTAAATTGTGGAAAAATTGTTAATTTTAGTATCAATTAAATTTGCTCATAAAATTGTGATTCCACACATATTATATTATCATAGGTGTCAGAAGAACAAAAAGAACTGTATCTTAAGAAAGAAAAATAGGAAGGTCCTGGCACTATAAACCTAGGACTCGGCTGGGCTTGCCCCATGTTCCAAAGGCTTTGAACTCCTTCGCAGCCAGACTCAAAGTCCTAGTGGTACCACACTCTGGGGTGCGCTCCACCTAGCCGCCTGGGTCCCAGAGATTCCGACCCCCACCCAGTAAGGCAGAGGGTCCAGCAACACACTCTGGGAGTGCACCCTCATTAGCTGCACAGAGGATCAAGTTCTACCCAGTCAAGCATCTCAGCGCAATCCATCAGGGAAATGCCTGACAAGCCTCACATGATGCAGAGGTGCTGAGCCCAGCCCAGCACAGAGCCCCAGAGCTGCTTATCAGGGGGTGGCCAGTATAGCTGCAGGGCCTTAGAGAATTTGAGCTCTGCCCAGTAGAGCACAAGGTGGAGCTCCATTGTTCAGGGGTTTGGGCTCGTGGCAGGTCTTGGAGGTTGCAAACCTTGCCCAACAAGGAGCAAGTCCCCAGCACTATATGTGTGTGACTCGCCTGGTCTTGCCCCATGCTCCAGAGACTCTTAACTCCTCACAGCTAGACTCAAAGTCCTGGTGGTGCCACACTCTGGGGTGTACTCCACCTGGCCGCCGGGGTCCTGGAGATTCCGACTCCACCTAGCCAGGGGAAAGGTCCAGTGACACAACCCAGGGCTGTGTCTCTGCTAGTCACCTGGGTTGGAGGGGTTCTGAATGCTACACAGTCAGGTTCTAGGCCCCACCAAAAAACTCCATGGTGTTACCCTGCTAGCTATAGGGAGGATACAAACTTTGTCAAGCCCAAAATCTCAGAGCAACCCAGCAAAGTACATCAGGGGAACATGGCGCCAGCCTCACAAACCTCAGAAAACAAGGGTCCAGTGCCATAATCTAGGGGTGTGCCCTGGCTAGTCATGGGATTACTGGAGGATTAAAGTTCTTCCCAGCACAGTGTTCCAGTACAACCGATCGGGAGGCTGCTGGCCCAGCTACACAGGTCCCAGAAGAAAATGACAACATGAAAAACCAAGAGGAAGTCTCAATCCCCCAGCCCACTGAGAACAAACCCAAGAGACACTGAAATGGAAGACACTGAGAGTCACACAATTAAACTTTCTGAAATGATAGCCAATGCAGTAAAGAAACAACTCCATGACGCTATAAAGAAACTCAAATCAAAAATAATCTCAGCTAAAAAATGAAATGACACTCATTATGAAAGAGATGTTGTGTGTATATAAAGAACAAGATAAAAAAAGGAAAAGTGTAAGAAATGATGGAAACTTTGAGTGAACAAAATAAGACACAAATAGAATGCATGAAACAGATTCAAAGGGAAATTCAGGAAATGGAAAATTCCATGGAAAGTTTGAAAAACTGCTTGAATGAAGGTGAAGATACACTCTCAGACCCTGAAGACAGCATGGGAGCTTACGATCATGAAAGAAAAGATCTCTTAAAAATAACAAGGAACCAAGAAACAGCAAAGCTGTCAGAGAAAAGAAACAGATCACCTATGAAGGAAAGCCTATCAGAATCACGGCAGACTTCTCAACACAAACATTTAAGTCAAGAAGAACTTGGAGTGAAGTATTTCAAATCCTGAAAGAAAACAACCTTCAACCCAGATTGAGGTATCTTGCAAAACTATCTTTAAAAACTGATAGAGAAATAAGATACTTCCATGACAAAGAACAACTGAAGAAATTTATGGCCATCAGACCAACACTACAAAGAGTACTGAAAGACACTCTAGAAAGAGACAAAGATAGCTACAATCCTGAGAACAACAACAAAATGAAATCACTAAGCAGGGCAAACAATTAAACTGAAAATGTAAAACTCAATGACAGAAAGATAACGTGACAGAGATGGGTCAGCACATATCATTTATATCAATCAATGAAAATGGTCTCAACTCACCAATAAAAAGAAACAGACTGGCAGATTGGGTTAAGAAACAAAACCCAACAATATGCTGTGTACAAGAAAAACATTTCACTCAAAAGGAAACTCACAGACTAAAAATCAAAAGATGAAAAACAATACTCCCTGCAACAAGAACCCAGAAAAAAGTAGGGGTAGCTACTATGTTTGCAGACAATGTGAACTTCAAACTAAGAATGATCAAAAGAGATAAAGAATATCCCTACATACTTGTGAGGGGAAAACTTCAAGAGGAAGAGATTACAATCATAAATATATATGCACTTAATATGGAAGCACCCAACTATGTAAGACAATTCTTAATAGACATGAAAACTGAAATAAGCAATAATACAGCTTAAATGGGGCATCTTAGTATCCCACTGTCACAGAGAGACAGATCAACCAAACAATCAGCAAAGAAATAACAGAGCTGAATCAATCTTATGAACAAATGGACCTAGTAGATGTGTACTAATAGTCCACCCACCAACATCAGAATGCACATTCTTCTCAGCTGCACATGGGTCATATTCTAAAATAGATCATATACTGGTCCACAGAACATGCTTAAGTAAACACAAAGGAACTGAAATAATTCCATGCATATTATCTGACCATAGTGCAATAAAATTGGAAATGACTGGCAGAAAACCCAACAAGAATCCCATAAACACATGGAAATTACATAATACTCTCCTGAACAATCAATGGGTCACAGAAGAAATTAAAGAAGAAATTGAACAGTATCTACAATTGAATGAAAATGCAAATGCAAATTACCAGAACCTGTGGGATACAATGAAAGCAGTCCTCAGAGAGAAATTTATAGCACTAAGCTCCCACATCAGAAAAATGGAAAGAACACATACAAACAACCTAATGACACACCTCAAACTTCTAGAAAACAAGAGCAAGTCAAGTCAAAGCCCAAAGAAGGGAGGAAATTATCAAGATCAGAGCAGAAATTAATGCAATTGAAACTAAGAAAACAATACAAATGATTAATGAATCAAACAGTTGGTTCTTTGAAAGAGTAAATAAAATTGATAAACCCCTAGCCAGTCTTACCAAACAGAGGAAAGGAAAAACTCAGATTCATGTAATAAGAAATGAAAAGCATGAAATCACTACAGACCCGGTGGAAATACAGATGATCATCAACACCTACTTCAAAAACCTTTACTCACAAAGATTCGATAACACAGAAGAAATGGACAGATTCCCAGAAACCTATGAACTACCAAAGCTGAATCAATAAGATGTAAAACAGCTTAATAACCCAATTTCAGCTAATGAAATTGAAAATATAATTAGAACCTTACCAACAAAGAAAGGCCCAGGTCCTGATGGATTCACTGCTGAATTCTACAAGAAATTTAGGGAAGACTTATTGCTAACACTCCTCAAACTCTTCAATGAAATTGCAAGGAGAGCAAGTCTCCCTAACTCATTCCTGGAAACAAGTATTATCCTAATACCAAAACCAGAGAAAGACCCAGCCAATAAAGAAAATTACAGGCCAATCTCCCTCATGAACGTAGATGCAAAAATCCTCAATAAAATACTGGTAAACAGAATACAGCAAGTTATCAGGAAGATTATATACCATGATTAGGTGGGATTCATCCCAGGAATGCAGGAATGGTTTAACACATGCAAATCAATAAATGTAATACACCAGGGACAAGGACAACAATCACATGATCATCTCAATAGATGCAGAAAAAGCTTTTGACAAAATCCAACACCCATTCAAGATAAAATCCCTACAGAAAATCGGAATAGATGGTTTCTACCTCAACCTGATATAAGCCATATATCATAAACCAACAGCCGACATCTTACTAAATGGAGAAAAACTGAAAACTTTCAACCTAAAATCAGGAACAAGACAAGGGTGCCCATTATCACCACTCCTATTCAATATAGTCTGGAAATATTAGCCAGAGCATTTAGACAAGAGAAAGAAATAAAGCAAATAAAGATAGGAAAGTAAGAAGTGAAATTATCATTATTTGCAGATGATATGTTACTCTACATAGAAGACACCCAAAAATCCATTGAAAGACTTCTAGAAGTAATAATCAAATTCAGTAAGGTTGCTGGATACAAGGTGAACACTAAAAAATCAATAGCATTCCTGTACACAAAAAACAAAGTCACTGCAGAGAAACAAGGGAAACCACACCCTTCACTATAACATCGAAAAAATGAAATACTTAGGAATCAATCTAACAAAGGAAGTAAAAGATCTATACAGTGAAAATTACATTACTCTAAAGAAGGAAATCAAAGAAGATTTCAGAAAATGGAAAGATATTCCCTGTTCATGGATAGGAAGAACAAACATCGTGAAAATGGCCATTCTCCCAAAATT
>RJWM01032416.1:0-21511 GCA_004363535.1 Dasyprocta punctata | reverse complement strand
GGAGCGAAGGCTTGGACGTACCTTTGCACACACAAAATCCAGCCCACGGCAGAAGCTGCGATGGCCCCAACTGACAGATGGGCTTCTCCGGAGGTCAGTCCAGCGTCACCCCACGTCGGTCCACTTCACGTGAACCCCACAGCCAGGCTCCTCCAAGGGACCCAGGCAGGGACTTCCACCACCTCGGAGGCTTGGCAAACACAGCCGGGGTGCTCCGGAAGCTCCGCCCTTCCTCCAGTGCCCCTTCAAGATGGGGTCCCCCATTTTGCGAGGCAGCTCTCTGAAGAGGTCGGACATGGGGGGCCGAGTGCTGCTTCCTCTGATTTTCGAGCCGTGCAGAGCTGGAGGTGGAGAGGGCAGCGGCTTGGGGGGAGAATCTGTCATTTCACGAAGGAAGACAAAGATCCACTGTGCTCTCGGTAAGTGCTGAGGATCGGAGATTGTGAGACTTGGCCATGAGCACACAAAAAAATCTGTTTTGGAAAGACGGATCTCCTCTTAAACCACCAGACTGTCCACTGGGCTCCTGGCAGTGTCCAGGGACAGTGACAAAGTAGCCTGACGGTCACCCAGCAGAAGCAGGGGGAATCCCATGGCAGCGACAGGGACGGAGGAGGGGGCGAGGTGGGGACCGAGTGGGAATTTTATGAAGGTGGTCGCTCGTCTCCCCTGGCCTCCAGGATCCCAGGGAGGGGAGAGTTAGGTGGCCTGCTGAAGAGCCACTTAGCTCAGAAATGCAGTCCCAGACATACCAGCTTGTAACTGGAGCCACGCGGACGTCTACTTCCAAAGGTTCCCATGGCGCAAACACCGATTCTCACGACATTCCAGGAAAATCCTGAAACTGAGTCTTGCAGACAGCCTGGAATTTTTTTTTTTTCCAGAGAAACCCTATTCCATGTGTCAGAGGTGCATCTGTACGGGCGGATGTCTTGGGAGCAAAGGAGAGAGGCCTGGGGCTAGCGGTCACTGTGGGCACTGGGCCAGGGGACAGTTGGGTGAGGACGGACATGCCCCTGTCCTTCCAGTGCCCACCCCTCCCTTCCCTAGGCAAACGGCAGCCTTGCGGGGGCTCCCAGCTGGAGACTAGGGGAGAAGGGTTCTGCACAGAAGGCTGGAAGCTCAGGTGCAGTCCTTGGGCCATCAGTGACAACATCATGGCTGAAAATCCCTATCAAGGACTCTGACCGATGCCTTGCTTTCAAAAGCCCCTCTCCCTATTTTGCTCTTTAACTTATTTATGCTTTGGGTTTCTCATGTAACAGAAACCATGTGATATTTAAGCTTGTGTGTATGATTTACTTCACTTAACATGATGGTCTCAAGGTGCATCCATTTTCCTACACATGACTCAAATCGGTACTTTTTATGGCTGAGTAGTATTCCATTGTGTGTAAATACCACATGCCTGCATCCCCAAGCCAAAACATCTTTAGATTTCTTTGTGCGGATTAAACGAGCTCCGTGGCTGAGACAGTAGCAGCCCTTGTACCTCTGTTACTATCATGTCCATCTTTGCTTCATGGCCAGTACCACCAAGGCAGCCACACCCCATGTGAAGCCTTTCTGGGCTTTCTTTCCCCAAACCCAGACCACACTTTGTGTAAAAATGCATTATTACCCCCCCCCGCCCCCGCCAGCCCAGCAGGTGCAAAGCTTGTCCTGAAATAAAAGCAACAGGATTTACAGGGGAGCGGCTGCTGGTCCTTGTGTTCCCTTGTTAACTCTGGGAGACCAGAGCTCCCCAGTGAAGGCTCGGTGGGTACCCAGTCCTGCCCCAGGCTCAGCACGTCCTCGCCTCCCTGTCCCTCTGCCCTCCCGTCCGTCAGTCCAGCCGCGCTGGTTCACGTTAGGAGGGCCCTGTGATATAGGGCGCCTTCTGGACAGCAGGATACAGATGTGCGGGGGAGGGTAACCCGAGAGGGTGCGAGAAGACGCGGCCACTCCTCCTGGAGTGCGACATAAATTCCGCGCCATGGTGTCCACTCAGAAGGAGACACTGACTTTCCTCTTTCCCCCAGCTTTGGCCTTCTGGGCTCGGGGCGGGTTTGAGAGGAGCGCAGGTTTCACCCCAACATGACTTCCTCCCGTTCGGTTTTACCACTGCGGGGCAGTCAGTCTGTCTGTGCTGGGGATGAAGTCCCCAGTGGCCCAGTGGCCCCCAGCCGGGCCGTGGGCTTCTCTGTGAGCAGAAGAATCTGGCGAGGGGCAGGACCAGCCCGAGACGCGGGCAGAGGCAGGGAGGTCTCAGTCACTGCGGTGGCCCTGTCCCACCCTGGTGCTGCCCAGCGCCGCCCAGTGTCCTTGATGCCACCCCTCCTCACCCTCCCAGCTTCAGGGAGCAAGTGAAGGGGCCCCAGTGCCCCCAGAAACCCCGCAGACTCAGAAGCTACAGTCCCATTGCCATCTGGTATATTTTCTTCCGGTGGATTTTGGACTCGCCGAGGGGACCGCTTCCAACACTGCCTTGCGTTGGTATCCACGCACCTGCTCTGGCTGTTTCAGCTTTTACTTTTACTTATTTATTTATTTTTGTCTTTTTGAGACAGGGTCTCGCTATGCAGTTCAGGCTGGCCTTGAGCTCACTTTGTAGTCCAGGCTGGTCTCACATGCAACAACCCTCCTGCCTCAGCCTCCCGAGTGCTGAGATTACACATGTGTGCCACCACACCTGGCTCTATTTTAGGTTTTAGAAAGCAGGGAGGGATTCATCTGCTCTTGAAACTGCAATCTGAAGACAGTGTGTGTGTGTGTGTGTGTGTGTGTGTGTGTGAGAGAGAGAGAGAGAGAGAGAGAGAGAGAGAGGACATTCTTAAGATAAACTGTTAGGCAGCCCAACTTTTGCAAACAAAAGATTGCGCTCCACACTTTATCATAAAAACAATCCAGGAAGCCAACTCGCTTAGGTGGAAGTGGAGGACTAGGCCCCACCCCAGTGACACTCAGTTAGGGCTGTCCCCCTCCTGTGACCTCCCACGCCAGCCCTGCTGGTCCCTGGAGCGTGACCTCCAGAACACTGGGGCAGCAGCTTCACCACCTTCCTCCTGCACCCGAGCTCCAGGTCCACACAGAAAGGGGATCCAGGTGGCCCCGGTCCCGGCACCTGACTTGCCGAAGCGCAGGGCCTCTTTCAGACCCGTCCTCCTGGCTATGCAGGCTGCAGGCCGCTTCTGTCTGCTTCCGACATGAACCCGCGTTAGGGAGGTGGGCAGTCAGCGACGGCGGAAATGCGACCCCACTTTTCAAGCAAGACAGGCACTGAGCGCCACCCCACGGGACCCCACTGTGGGCCCAGGAGTTAGGGGGACGTGTGGTGCGGCGGCCACACGATCCGCGGGCTCGGATGTCGGGGACCTGCTGGACCTGTGCCCGCCGGGCCGAACGCAGCCATCTGGTACTCAAATGTGACACCCGGAGGCAGCCGCTGGGCGGTCACCTTCCCGCAGGGCCGGCAGGCGCTCGAGGAGACAGGAGACAGCAACGGTGTGGCGAGGTCCCCCCAACGTCCTCTGCACCTGGCCATGCGGGGGGCGGGGGGCCGGGGATGTGGGTGACGTGGGGGTCCCGCAGCACGCCTTTCTCAGGTCACGCAGGCTGTGCGCTGTGGACTCTGCCTCCACGACACGGTGCTTGCTTGTCCTTGATTTGCCCTTGGAGTTCTGAGCCCTTTGAGGGCCTGCTCCACCTCCCACTGCCCAGGGCGGACACCCGCGCACAGGGGCCAGCCGAGGGGCTCACGGGGAACAAAGGCCAAGGCCCATCGGAGCAGCTCGGCCGAGCCACGCAACCACCAAGCCACGGACTCCCCACGCGAGGCCCAATCGCGCAGCCTCAAGAGATGCGGAAGGCACAGCGCCGGCTGCTGAGGCCGCGGGGTCCACCAGGCAGCTGGACGGGAGGTGCCCAGAAGCCGGGGTGCCAGCGGCCGGCACACTGGTGCTAGAGGACTCCGGGGCAGGAGGGGCCGGTGGATGCTGTGGAAGGAGAGTTTGAGGCTGCAGAGGACCGAAGCTGGCGGGAAGAAGAGAGAAGGCTCTGGAGTTAGGGAGGGGAAGACTGGGGGTCAGCGGATGGCGAGGGGCACCCGGCTAGGGCAAGGGCTGCCAGTGGTGAGCCCAGAGCCGGGTGTAAGCCTGGAGAGAAGGCAGCCACACAGGCAGACTTTCCGAAACTTGGCAGAGGTCTTGGTGACTTCCGGTCGGCCCGGGGGGGTGGGGTGGGTCGGGCAGGCGTATGCGGGGCACCCATGTGGGTGCTGGTAGGTTTATCCTCTTGTACGAGGTCCCGGCAGCGCTGGACAGCGCCCCCTTGTGTTTGCTTCGCAAACTCGCAAGTCAAACCTCTTGCTCTTCGCACATGTGCAGAGGCTCCTCCAATCAGCTGTCAGTACGTCATTCCGCCCGCCCCTTGAGCTCCGCCCCCGTTAGGGTCCAGGTAAAAAGTCCAGGCATTGTTCCTGAAGCTTCTGAAGGGTGCCTGCGTCTCTGTAGCAGCCCTCCCGTACCCTGGATAAAGGCCTGTTCTCCTTCCTCCTGCTCGCTCTCTCTCCTGTCTCACTCAACAGGAAATTAAACAGGTTCCAGGAGCGGATGCCCTCCGTGCATGCGGGCTGTGCCAGAGGGGACGGCTGCCCAGCGTCCCCCCGGGGGAAGGGGGCTCTGGGAATGAACAGAGGAGCCACCAGGGTCGCATCCCTTCCTGGGAACTCCTGCTGCTGCTGGGCGATCGTGTCTTTAGGTACCATCTGGGGACCCCTCTCTGCCTACCACATTTTCCACAGTGGGTCCCCAGGGAGCCTCAGGGAAGTGACTCTGCGAGAGGAAAGTGTGTATCTGCGCCGGCCCATCCACCTTCTCCTTTATGGTTCTTTCCTCCTCCTACCCAGGACCCCAGATTGCAGTCAGGCTCCGGAGGAGGACCATCTAGCCCAGGACCATCCAGCCTACGGACGGTCACACAGTGAATGTTTTCAGCTGTGCTGGCCCCACACCTCCGTTGCAAACTGTTCAACCCTTCTTCCATAGTTGGAAAGCAACCACAGACAACACCCAAGTGAAGGGGGCATGGCTGTGTTCTAATAAAACTTTATTTGCAAAGCAAGTTGCAGGCCAGGTTTAGCCCAGAGTCATAAATCTGGTGTTTGGCACAGGAAACTGGAACCCCCCAAAAGGTGGAACCACTGGATCAACACTACATATCTACCAGAACCAGACCAGGACCCAGGGGTTAACTTCTTCATGGTGAACTTTCTTCTTACTGTCCCATAGTGCCATGCTCTTGGCACAGCTATTCCCAAAACAGACTGTGAAACTTCACTGACTCTAAGACCTGCCAAGTCCAGCAGGACGCTGGGATGTTTGTGTTTTCACTGAGGTAGAGAAAATAGAAACATATGAGGGGCTTGATTGCTAGTACTTTAAAAGGTGTGTTCATTTAAATAAACTTTAAAGCCCACCAGGCAACTACCAGTACTTCGCACAGGTGTGGCTGACACAGGCAGCAACACTGCAGGCAAATTCCTCTCCCGTTTCACCCTAATTAAGCTTTCCTCTGGGCCTTCTCTTCATCTGCCAAGTGGCACAGTCCATCTTGCTACGGATGTCCACCACCACAGGCTGTGACATATCTCATCTGTACGGACCTGCTTCCCAGTACGGTGGGTCCAGCACACTGACCTTCCAAGGCTGGGACGAGGGTAAGTGGGACCTCAGAAGCACTGGGGTCCCCAGAGTTTTGACCATGCTCAGTCTTAAGTGCTCAGTCTGAAGTACCATTTTCACTTTCAGCTACAGGTACCAAAGCCCCCTGACATAAGCACACAAGTGCATTCAAAGAAACATGGGATCCATGATACATAGGTAACACACACATGTTCCAACACCGTGGGGCTTGTCTGTCCTTGGACGTGATAATGTCACATATTCCGACCACCCTGTCAGCATGTCAGATTTAAAATATTACACGGGGAGCAATGAAAAATAGCCAACATCTCACCACCATCTTGTGATTAATGGGTAGTTCCTCAGAGATGGATTGGTTTGTTTGATTTTGTTACCAGAAGTGACGGATGGCTATTTTAAAAAATACTTAGCTGTAGAGTTGCTCTCCATGAGATAATTTTCATACGCCTTGTGTAGTGGCGTCCAGAATAATTGGACTTTATTGCCTTCCTCCCATGCATGAACCGAGGTTCCCTGGAGAAGCACAGCAGCAGCAGACGCTGTTGCTTTAATATTTCTGTGCACATTGGCTGCCGAGTTCACGGAGAGCCCCCGACCAGATGGCCAGCCCGCCACGTGGTGACATCCCCATTTCCCGCCGATTACTCACCGACGGAAAATAATGTGACATGAATTTCCCATTTCGAGTAATACGTGGCTCCATCCTTGTGATATCTGCACTGAAGATAAATGACTTATCATGCAGTGATTTCTTCCCTCTCCAGGGGGAAGCAGGAGGAACAGCAGGTCGCCGGCGTCCGGCAGGAAAAGGGACTCATTGCTGGTAAGGCACGCGCTGGGGCGTTTACATTTAATTTCCTAATTGTGTTTTATTTTTCCCTTAGTGCTTACTCTTCTGTTGCTCAGAAACATAAACAAAAAAGAAAAACTGATTTTTGCTGCTGGAAGCCTTTAAGTTCTGGTTTTAGGAAGAGCCCTTCCCGGATAACCTGGTTGTGGTTATGTCACCCTGATATCATTTTGTTCAGCCCCAGCTCTGAGGCAGAACTGAAGGAGCAAACTCTAAAAAATGTCCAATTTTATCTTCCAAATGGGCTCAAACACAATCCTTTTCCAAAGTTGTTTTAGAAATTTTACTGTTTGTTTTTTTTTTTAAGAATTTTTACTTTTTAAAATCATACTTGCTGTTCTCCAGGGTTTGACACACCGTTGTCCAGACTTTAAGATCATCTTGTTTTTCTGCATCTTGGTTTGATCTCAGCTTTGGAGGTAAATGTGTTTCCATAATCCCCTCTCTTTCATTACTGTCAATGGCCAGTGAGTGATAACATTATTCACAGTGTGTGAGCACTTGTCACTACCATGCAACTCTGAATGTGCGCCAGGCAGTGTGTTCTACACTTTAAGTCATTTAATTGTCATCACTGCCCTGTGGGGCTTGTGCTATCACTATCATCATTTTCCACAGAAGGAAAGTGACATGGTCCAAGTCCCACAGCCCAAGCAGGATTTGAAGTCCCAAATCTAACTTTTAACCTCTGTGTGTTAGGGGAGCCAATGGCCAGGAAACTCTTCTTTCTGGAAGGTTCTGATCTTCCTGTTCTCAGAAAGCAGACAACACATTACGCCACAATTTCTGCTCCTCCTGAGGGGCTGCAGGGTCTCTGCTTACCCAGTTCTTGCAGGAAGGCAGAGCAAAGGAGCTGGGCTGGGGTCCCTCCCCCAGGAGTGGACTTGGAGGCTTCTATTCACACAGGGGTCATCTGTCCCTGTCCTACAGACAAATGATTACCTTAGACCCCATGTTGGTTGCTAGCAAGTTGCTTAAAAGTATCTGTGTGAAGGCAGAAGACTCAAAAAACTGTGGAAAGTTTTAGAAATGATAGAAGGCTCTGGACATGTGTACCTCATTCCTCTCCTCCCTCAACCCTGCTACAGTCAGAGTCATACTGGAGGTACAAGATTCTACAAACCGTGGAAAGTTCTGGAAAGTTCTGGATGTGTAAACCTTCCTCCTCTCCTTCATCCCTAGCACAGGCAGAGTCCTGCTGGGGGTAAAATATTCTACAAACAACTGTGGAAAGTTCTAGAAATGATAGAAGGTTCTTGACATGGCTTTCTCCTTCTTCCTCCTCTCCCTCATCTCTACCGCAGGCAGACTGCCACTGCTTGGGTTTCTGTCCACCAAAGCGAGGAGACCAGAATGTAAGTCAGTCTGTGGCCGACAGCACCCAGTGACAAAACTCAATTAAAGGTCACCAGCCCACGAGTTTACTCATTAGTCACTCAAGCCTCTTACAAACTCATTTGTATTCATCCAGACAGCTGTTTTAGCTATAAAGAAATGCTTCCTCCATGCTAGAATTAAAAATAATTTGAGCAGAAAGCTGAAGGCAACCATATAAATCACGTTTCAAAGAATTTATCTTCTCATAGAAAGGCATTTCTTAAGTCTAAAACCCTGCTCTCTACTTCTATCTGACGGTGACTTCTTAGAGAGAGTACATGGCTTGCTTGGTTTCTTTTCTCTCTTAGCAGACTCCCCTGCAAAAGAAAAAGCCAAATCTTTATCCTCTAAGTGAGTCCCCTAATCGCCATCTTTCTCAGTATCTCATGACAGGTTCAGAAGAATGAACTGCTACAGGACATGTTCTGTGATATTTTACCTTGATCTTTATTCATTAGTCATGAACTAGGAGATACAGACATTTTCTCATAATCTTCTTCTTATTTCTGATTGATATCTATTAGTGTACTAAAAATCACCATTACCTGATATAAGAACTAAATGTAGTAAAAGAAAATGTCTTAGCCAGGGGTGGTGGTGCACATCTGTAATCCCAGCACTCTGGGAGGCTGAATCAGGAAGATTGGAAGTTTGTATCTTGCCTGGGCAATTTAGTGAGACTCTGTTTCAAAATAAAAAATACACAAGAAAGGGGCTGCAATAGAGCTCAGTGTGAAGGCCCTGGGTTTTATCACCAATACTGAAAAGAAAGAAGAAAAAAAGGAAGGAAGAAAGGAAGAAAGAAAGAAAAGAAAAAGAAATAAAAAGAAGAAAAAGAAACTCTTTCATGCAGACCAGTGTACTACTGTGTAGTTTTCTTGTTATGTTAATGTCCAAGTTGGCATTTTGGCTTATAATACCTGTTCCCTTCTCCCAGACCCCAATAATAGGTACCCAAGCAGGCCACTTTGTGGGGGGTTAAGGAGACGATTAAGAAGGCCAGCATTTCCATGATTCATTTATGCTTCACCTCGCGTTTCAGTTAAAGATTAAGTCTTTGCATCTGATTTTTAGCTCAAAAGCAGGTTTGGGAGGGATGTGGAATATTTTCTTTATATTTTAAAAAAACAAGCCCTCGTAGATAGAGTTTGGTTTATTTTTAACAGAGGCAGGAGGGCTGTGGGAAAGCGGTCCCCCAATTGCTTCCCGTTTGGGCACACACTGCAATCCCTGAGGAATGGGTATGTGGGGCTTTGGGGGTGACCCTGGGGGGTGTGGCCCATTCTGATGCGGGGGCTCCAGGAATGAACTGGTAGAAAGGGGGTGACAGCAGTCTTCAACCAGCTCATAAAGAAAGAAATAAAAAGTTTATCTAATAAACCAACATAGGCAGATCCCTGAGATGAACCGTTGAGGGAAAAGCAAGATGCATTAAAGGCAAGTTTGTGAAGCAAAGTGTGTTTAGTAAACAGCGCTAAAAAGAAATCTATACATAGTAGGCAGGCGCTTTACTACTGGGCTATACATCAGCCCTGTAAAGGGAGCGTCACAAGAACTTTATAACCCAAGTAATAATTGCCTCTAGGGTTAGACAGGAGAGAATTAGAATTGGGCAACAAAATAAACCTTAGTCTTTCGGGAATGTTTACTTTTTAGCTTTATTTATTTATTTAATGAATGTTTCTTTTTGGTAGGGCTGGGAATTGAATCTGGGCTCTCTCACATGTAAAGCATGTGTTCTACCACTCAGTTACACTCCCAGCCTCTATTTTTTAAATTAAGGATCATATATTTTGCATTACCTATATGATTAAAATACACATTTAAAAATATAATTTACTTTTCATTATAGTGCATGACGCTTAAGGATATTATGTTATGTCTGTGTACGTCTAGGTTTGGTATTTCAAAGGCAAATGAGTTCTGGAGAAATGGAATTATTGATGCATAAAACTAGAGTTCATCCAGTCAAATTCCCATATTTTCCGAATGACAGAATGGGGGTTTCTCATGTTCTTTTTGTTGATCGACCCAGGAAGGAGTACATAAAGTAGCTCATGGAAAAGTCATTGTGGACCTCTAATTTTCCAGACAACTATGAAAAATTATGTTAAATACTCTCTCTACCCACATGCAGCCAGACATGATGGTTCACATTTGTTACTCTCAGCTACTTGGGAGGCTGAGGCAGGAGTGTCATTTACCCGGGATCCTGTCTTAAAAACCAAAAATCAAATAAACAAAATCCAAACAATCAACAACAAAGGAGATTTTTCTCTGAAGAGGTTGTGCTCCATTCTAAACGATGTTGGAGTGTGACAAACTTGAAAGAGGACTGGATTGGGAGCCAGAAGATTTACACTTGTCCCGGAAACCACCGTGTGACCTTGGTGTAAGTCAATCTACAGACCCAGAGATTTCTCAAGCCCTCAGGAAATACCGTGACCGATACAAAGGGGAGACCTTCAACTACGAGGACTGAACGCTGGCCTTACAAGACACACATAAGCCTATTTCAAAAGTGAAATTCTTATTTAAACCTCACAGGGTTTCTAGTTAGAAACCTAGTTTGGTGGGTTGAACAACAAAAGGAAAAGAAGGCTTCTTTGGAAACTATAGGAAGGAAAATCAATATCTTGGCAAAAGAAAATACTAAGTTATGATCTGAAATATATTTGTCTAGAGATAAAAAGTTTTCCTGCTTTAAATATTCACAGCTGGCCCCCTGGTGGCTCTGCTGACAGCGATTCAACCACCACATCTGTACTGGTGACGGCCACGTGATACGAAGGGCAGGAACCTGGCGTCCCTGCTTGGTCGAGGTTTATTTTGCTAGCACCCAGAGGCCCACGCGTCGAGATGCCTGGCCATAAACGAGTAAACTCAGCGTGGTCTGCAAATTCAGAGCGTAGCACACAACTCTGCAGAAAACACCTTCCGAGGACTACAGCGGGCTCTGCATAGGCGGGAGGCACATCTGGATGCACCGCCCCTGGGCGATGTGGGAAGAGGAAGGGGGAGGAGGGATGGGGGTGGCCTCCCGCATGGGAGAGGGTTCCATGGCAGCCAAGGACATGCCATCCATACCAACAGTTAAAGCAAGGAGGAGGACAGAGCCATTACAGTTATGGTTGCCTACATGACTCCGAAAAGAATGGCCATCACGTAGAGATCAACCAATAACAAATGCTGGTGAGGCTGTGGGGGTTGGGGGAAAGAGCCCTTCCACACTGCTGGTGGGGGTGTAAACTGGTGCAACCACTGTGGAAATCAGTGTGGCAATGCCTCAAAAGACTAACACTAGACATTCCATTCTACCCAGCTACTCCCCTTCTAGGTATCTTCCTGAAAGGGTTAAAGACATCATATTGCGGAGGTCTATGCATGCCCATGTTTATAGCAGCACGACTCATAATAGCTAAGGTTTGAAAGTAGCCTATGTCCATCAACCGATGAATGGATAAAGAAAGCGTTGTATTTATACACTGTGGAGTACTACTCTATGGTAAAGAAGGATACACTTGGGTCACGTGTAGGAAAATGGAGGCACCTTGAGACCATAATGTTAAGTAAAAGAAATCAGACACACAAGCTTAAATATCATATAGTGTCTTTTATATAAGAACCAAATAAAAGCTAGATAATAGGAACTAGGGAGATAAATCTTTCTCAAAAGGATCAAGAGAGTGGAAAGAGGGAGGTAGGGATGGCATAAGGGATAAAGAAGGAATTGAGGTGTGTTTCGTACCTGCACCAACTCCCCACAAAAAATAAAACATTATGTACTGCAAACATGGACGAATAAAGAAATAAAATAAAAAGATGGCTGCCTGGGTGGGTAGCTCAGCGGTAGAGTGCCTGCCTAGCAGAGGCCCTGGTTCAAGCCCTAGCATTGTAAAAAGAAAAGAAAAGTAACAAGGATGTCGATGGGTTCTGCCACTATGAAACCCAGCGCAGGACCTGCCCAACACGGACGGCGTGTCCCTCCAATACTGACTTCCGTGTTCTTCTTCCAAGCCCCAATTGAACATCCCGCTTTTCGCGCATGTGCCGGCATTCCCCCAATCAGCTGTCAATACGTCATTCTGCCCGCCCTTCAAACTACACCTCCTGTCAAACCTAATAAAAGCCCGCCGCTTGCCCGCCTTGGCGCGATCTTGCGCTCTTCCGCAGACTTCCTGTGCACGCGGTAAAGGCCTTTTCCTTTTTTCCTGCTCTACCGCGCCAAGGAAAACCTATCAGATGTTATGAGGAGTTGTGTGCTGCCGTGCGGGCATGCACTGAGGAGACCAGGCGAGGGGAATTGAGCGAATGGAAGTGACACAAATCAGGGGTCACAAATCAGGACTTCACTGCCAGCCGGCACCAGAAGTGAGCACAGAAAAACAGCAGGATTAGTTTTCTAGAGCGAGGTGTTCACTTCTTTTAAAAAAATTACATTTGATTAATTTGAATTCATCATTGTAAAATTTTTAAAGAGACCCAGGGGTCACATCCAGGTCAACACATGCTGCCTGGGCTGGCATATGTCACCAGCAGGAAGGGAGCAAGATGGTGACTTCTGGGCCCTGGCAGGGTCAGGGTGACAGAAACACCTGCTCAGGACCACTCGTCCCCAGCGTGGCCGAGACCCGGAGAACCTCCCGGCGGCTCTTCCACTTCATACAGATTGTGCCCAGGCAAGACGTGCCTGGGAGAGGCGGGGCTGGCCGTGTCACACCACGGCCCCACTGTGTCACACACTGGCTCACTACAGTGACATCGACAGACTCCTCAACACAGCAGGGCCTGCCCGGTCCGTCCACATCCCACACTAGCGAGCTGTGTCTCAGTCGCCTGCCATCGCCAGCCTCAGTGTCCCTCTGCCCCATGCTACCCACATCCCAGCCCCTGTGGCCCAGTACGACAGGGACTCGGCTCTCAGACAACCCGGCGGCAGCTCTGCAGTCAGCAACAGAGAAAGTCAGCCGCCCCCTCCCTCTGTACAGTGGCAGAATTGAATCATCCCAGCCTGAGCAGCCCATGCCTGAGCACATTGGGCAGTAGGGACACAGAAGGGGGACTTCTGCAGGGGGAAGGATGGGAGGAGACAGAGACCCCATCTGAATTAGACGATGGTTAGTCACATTGTGGCACAATGTTACGCTGGCAAATTCCCTCTCTGTTAAAAAGAAATGACTTTGTGAAGACCAATGGTACTGGAGAAAAGTATGTGATAAGAAATCAAGAGAAAAATATCACCCCAGATGTATGTAGATTATATGTAGATATAAAATATGTTTGAAAACGGATACATTTGCGTGCTTATACAAACACCAGCCGGTGTGCATCGATATAATCAAAAGTCTTCTTCTAGAAAGCAGACAAATCCATGCACCAAGAGAATAAGGGAGTGCACAGACAGTGTCTCTTGAGCGACTTAGTGATTTTCAGGACGGTGGGATTATGAGGATTTATTGTTTCTGTTGCCTCTGGAAAATGACCTGAGTGCTGTCTTTCTGGCAAGCGCATTCTACAGGTCCAAGGGGCTCGAAACGCTGCAGGTTTCAGCGACAGCACCACAGCACCACTGCAGAGGCTGCGGATGTCCCAGTTCTGTCCTTCCCTGGGGCCCTCACCACACAATACTGTGTAACCAGGGCAGGTGTCTCTCAGACCTGCTTGGAGACAGGGATCCAGAGGTGGTGGTCCTGGGCCAACCCTATTCCTAACTGTTGGCTGGAGTCCCCATTGCTGCCTATCTTGAGGGAAGGGATGTGGAGCACGTGCTGTAAATTACTTAGTGATTTATTTAACATCTATTTAGCACTGTGATAGTCATCTTCCCTTTGCTGTGACAAAATCCCTGAGAAAAAATCCATGTGAAGGAGGAAAGGTTTACTTTGGCCCAGTTTCAGAGGTTTCAGGCCATGTTGCTTGAACCTGTGCAGCACAGGACATCATGGCGGAACCAGGGCTGGGCAGGCGGCTCTGATCAAGGTGGTCAGGAAGCAACAGAAGGAAGAGGACTGGATCCTAAAATCCCCTTTGAGGCCACGCCCCCAGTGACCTCACTTCCTCCCATGAGGTCCCGCCTCCTAAAGATTGCACCACCTTCCTGTGGTGCCACAGGTTGGGGACCACATCTTCCATACATGGGCCTTGGGGACATTCGTGATCCAGACTATGACAAACACCTACTATGTGCAGGGCATTGGGACAGACACAAAGATACATTCATGAATAAATTAGGCAACATTCTTGCTCTTATGGTCTCTAAGTTCTACCGAGAGACACAGGCAATGAAGCAAGCAGACAAATGAATGTGTGTGTGTGTGGTGTGCGTGTAGTATGTGTGGCACGTGTGTGAGGTGTGCGTGGTGTGTGTTGTGGTGTGTGTACGTGCTTGCGTGGCATGTCTGGCATGTGCACGTAGTATATTTGGCCCCGTGTGTGATTGTGCGTGGTGTGTGGTATGCTATGTGTGTGGTTGTGTGTGGTGTGTGGCATTGGTGTGTGTGCGTGCACTTATTCACGTACATATGCGTAGTTGTGGCTCCAAGCCGATTTCTTCCAGGCCTTCCTAGACCTTCAGCCAACCTCGCAGCCCTCTGGAGCCTGGAAACCTCTTCCTGACCTGTTTCGGTTGGAGTAAAGTATGACCTGAAAATCCCCCTCCTGTCCTCTGATCAGCTGACCCCAGGCCCCTCAGCCACGGTCTCCTGTGCACTACTGCATACGGGGTCGCCGTCCTGAGGCCCCCCAGCCAGGTTCCCCTCTCGGTGTCCGCGCAAGTGGGCACTCACCGCTCCGGGCGGCTTCTGTGCGTCTGTCTCATGGCTGTCTGTGGTCGGGACGGCGGGGACAGCGGCGCTCTCCCTCTGTGCAGCCGCGTGGCCCCCTCATCGATTGCCTAGGTCTCGCCCAGTCTGGCGCAGCGGCCCCCTATTGCTGGGTGACAGGCGCGTGGGTGGTGCAGAGCGGCGCCCTGCCGAGCGGTGCCGGTGAATAATGGATGCGCGGAGTGGAATTACCACCCCAGGTTCCCGGCCCAGCCCCGGCCTGGGGAGCGCCGCTCTCTCCAGAGACCTGCGCGGGCCAGCGCCCCTGGAACGCGCTGCCCTTGCTGGGTACACATTCGCACGCACGCTGGGTTCCAAATTCCAAGGCCAGCGCAAGCACAAACCGGGGTAATTAACACGGGGCAGCAGCCGGCTGCAACCGGCCAGGGGCCTCCCGCGGGCTCCCTTCCATCCCGGCCCAACGGAGCTCGCTGGGGCGGGGCGCCCTCTGGGGAGGGGCCGGAGAGGGAGGGAGCCCCGTTTCCAAACTGAAGCACTCAAGAGCACCCCCTGCCCCTCTGTTCTCTGCTTTGTTGATTCACTGATTCCCAATAGATATTTCCTGAGCACATACTATGTGTGCGTGCTGTGTCAAAGAGGGTGTATGTGTGTGTGGCTGTGAAAAAAAAATCTTTGCTTTCATGGAGCCCCATTTGGGTGGAGGGAGACAAAAAATAAACAAGAAACCAAGAAGTAGAGTAGTGTAAGTGGTAACGGGCGGAGGGACCAGTGAAGGGTGAAGGTGGGGAAACTGAGTCACCCAGGGGCACCGATGTCGCCTGCTCTGGCTGGGGTGCCAGTGGCTGGGTTTTAATGCAGGAATCAAGTAGGTGACACCCGAGAGCCCGGAAGTCTCAAAGCTGTTGGTTCCCTCCAACCCGAGTTTCCATGACCAGGGCACTGCCCACCAACTGGTGCCCCCCTGGAGCCAGGGGACACGGCAGAGCCACGCTATGTCCAGGTCAGTTTCTTGCCTGTGGTCACCCACTCCTCTTCCCAGCATGGCATCTTGCAGGACAGTGGCCTTGCCCTGGCCGAGGGGTGCCAGGGATCTGAGCCCCTGAGACCTCAATGGCAGTGGAAGGGGGTGTGGCTAAGGATGTTGGGGACCCTGAGTCCATCCACAGCATGACAGAGTTGCCGGGGTCCTGAGTGCCCTCGAAATCTTTTTTTGAGGCAGGGCCTCACTATGTAGTTGAGGCTGATTCTGAACTTACTCTGTAACCCAGAGATCCTCAAATCCCAGAGATCCTCCTGCCTCAGCCTCTGGATTGCTGGGATTGCAGGTGTGTGCCACCATACCTGGCAGATTGGAGGCAGGGGTGAATATGGAGTTTCCTGCACTGACCACGGCAGCTACGCTCCCCACGGTGGACACTCAGACGCCCACAGAGCCCAAGCGGAATCTCTCAGTGTTTGATCTAAACGTGCCGTGGACTCCAGAATGAATTCTACTCCTCCTTCCTGTCGACCTGACTGCAAATCAGCTCCTGTCGGGATGGGGCGGATTGCAGAGATGGGCAGAGACCGCGCTGAAATATGATGACAGGAGCCAGACTTCGAGGACATCAGTGAAATAGGACGTCTGGGCAGAGCAGCCATGCGAAAACAATTAGGACAATAAATTTACTAATTGCCGAGAGCAACTTAATAACAAAACCACAACGCTCTCTGCTATTAATCCTGCTGCGGCTGCAGGCGCCAACTGCATTTGCTTGTGAGGGGGATTGTAAATATCAGGCCAGGGCTGCAGTGTTTGTGGATACAAGCAAAAAAAAAAAAAAAAGCTTGCATCACTCTTGGTAATTGAAAAATAAATGGCTCTGCAGCCTTGTAGCAAGACAGGGCCCTGGGGACTTGGGGCTTTTCTGAAACCAGCGCGGAGAGGGGAAGGAGGGGAGCAGGATGCCTTCGGTTTTCTGAGACCCTTCTTTTTGCACTGTTTCTCCTTACACCAGAGCGACGGGAGGTCCGCAGGTTCTGGAAGCCTACGAGTTAATTTCTAACAAATAGAGATCGAAATGCAGCATTTTAAAAGTGTCTTGGATTTCAAGGTTGGCTGGATGGAAACGGCTGTGGGTGATGTTTGGTTAGGGCAAGAAGTGTTCAGGCTCTAGTCGTCCAGTCTTTCTGGGGCTTCTGGTTACAGGTCATCCTTCACAGCGATCACAGGGACTCTACCCAGGTGGCAGGCGTCCAGGCAAGGCTGCTGGAGCCAAGAGGGCCCCTTATTCCCCCTGCAGAAGATCAAAGACGGCTTTGGAATGCGCTCCTTCAATAACTCGTGGTAGGGAAGGACCCCAGTTTCCCTAACTAGTCAGGCTGTCTGTGTCCACACCCACCAGGATCTGGACCATTCGGACCCACTACTTCCTCATCAAAAATCTTTCTCATCAAAAAAAAAAAAAAAAAAAAAAAAGAAGAAGAAGAAGGCCAAATTTGAGACAGGGTCTCATATGCAGTTCAGGCTGGCCTTGAACTCACGACCATCCTCCTGCCTTAGCCATTCAAGTACTGGGATTACAGGCGTGCGCCACCATGCCTGGCTTTGTTTCTTTTGAAATATGTTTCTATCTGCCTCCATTCTGCCTTGACTGCTTGTATCTCAATGGAAAGTTGCATTGATCAGTTAGGGGCTTGGTATTTTATTGCGATGTTCTTTATAAAATTGCAGCAAGCAGTTTAACTTCTTTCCCAGTTACAATGATGGTGATCTGGAATTTGAGTCTGAAAGGCCAGGTTTGCTCCTGCAGGACCATCGGCAGGAGCCCCGCGGAGAGGCTGGGTGGGGGAGGTGTGGGGCAGCACCTTGGGCTTCTTCTCCTGGACCCCAGACCTCACTGACCCCAGCAGGGTCTCTCTGCAAGAGGTCTCCGGCCGTCTCTTCAGCTGCCAGCAAGGCTGGGTCTACACAGGAACCACCCCCCCCAACAGCTACTTCAGGAAACAGAGGCTGTAACCTGGGGCTTGTTAAAGTTTGGAGAGAAATAATACTTCTGAGGTCATCCACCTCTAGCTACTCTGAAATTTATTCTCGAATTAAATCAGATCTTTAGGGACCCGCATTGGAGGGTGCATGCCTTTTACTTGGGAAAGGGTTGCTTTTACTAAATTGCTTGTTAGTCTTAACTTCACGAACTCACTTCCAAGGAATACAGACTAAGAAAATCCACCTCGAGGTCCATCCCTGAGTGAGATTCGGCATTTCCAGGAATGTGCTAAGAAGCCGTGTGTGGCGAAGCGTCTCTGCAGATTGTGCGATTGAGGGTGGCTGCCCTGTAACCTTTCCTTCTGGGACCATGGCCAGGACCATGGCCAGGAGCAGCTGGGCTTCTTTTGAGCAAGTGGATACTGCAGGATGACGATGATGATGATGATGATGATTGTAAGACACTGATGCTTCTGACTAATTACATTTGTCTTGGGGTTGACTGGAGGAATCTCAGATTCAAATCCACCTTCAGGACAAATGTGCACAGTTGTAGCATAAGTCAGTCCTCTCTCCTGCCTTTCCACAGTGCTGGGACTCGAACCCAGAGCCTCACTCAGCTACACCTCCGGCCCTGGACAGGTCCTCTGTGTCCACTTCCTGGCTGTTGCCTTTGCTTTTCCTGCCCTTGAATTTCCTCCATCCAAAGTTCCCCAATAGAAACATTTACCTTTCTTATCATGAAACATTTCAAAGTCCACAAAAACACCTTTTTGTTTAAAAAAAATTTCAAACAGCAAACAGAATGCAATCAACCTCCACCTCCAAACTTCAGGGATTTTCAACTTTCAGCCGAACATCGATTTGAAATCTTACTGGAATTTGGAATCTTTATGAATGTCCCCTCCCCCAAATCCTTTCCTAATGGAGAGGAGAGGGTGTTATAAACCACCCCCATTGTCGGTTGCTTCTCCCCTGGAGCCCATCTTGTTCCTCCCTCGCCACCCCCCCCACATGCCCCAGAACATTTGCACTATCTGGGGGTATTTTTGGTTGGCACCACTGAGGGCTGCCAGTACCATCTTGTGGGTAGAACCCAGAAGGTGCTGGTCACCACCCTGAAATGCACAGGACAGTCCCCACCCCAAAGCACATCTGGCCCTGAACGGCAACAGTGCTGAAGTTGTGCACTAAATATAAAAATGAGTTGTTTTGAGGTTAAAGTATTCCCAGGAAATTAACTTTAAGAAAAGTCGGTTTGCATGTTAAAAATGTTCCAAGCATGACGGGGTGGGGGGTGGCGGTGATGGTGCACCCAGGGTGTCACCCCAGACCAGCAGTGAGGAACTGGCGAACAGGGGTGGCCTCCAGGGAGGAGCGCTTCTGCCTCTGTGCCTAATAAAGATCGGACCTACTTGAAGGTGCATCTGAATAACACGGCGTACCTGAGTGTTGTCAAAGGGTCTGAAAATCAAATTCTTAAAAAAGAAAAAAAAAAAAAAAAAACCCCAGTTATGTCCGGAGGCCAAGGGAGGCCCCGGAAGGGGCTTTCTGATTGGCCCAAGCCTGTGGCCTCGGAGTGAGCACCGGCGCCGCAGAGCCCAGGCCGGGAAGGGAATCAGAAACACGTGGGGGCGGCGGGTTCCTGCGTGATGGATCGATTGCGGGAGGATGGAGTCAGATGCGACGGCCCCTGCGCCAAGCCCTTGACACTAATGAGGCCCTGCGCTGCAGGAGTGGGCTCAGAGCCGGGCAGCGGTGCGGTCAGCACAGCGGGCAATGCGGGGGCGCAGGGGCGGAGGAGGGGATGCGAGACCCCGGGTGGGGTCCTGTCGTGGCCAGCCGGTGGCCTTGCACTTCCAGCAGGGACGCGGCCCTGGTGAATTGTAGATGGTAACGGAAGTGAAGACAGCTCTCTGCTTGTTTCAGAAAGAGCAGTTCCCAGCAGAAGAACCACCTGGGCTGTCACCTCTGCCAAAGCCCAGTGGCTGCCTGGGCCCTTGGAGGAGCAGAGACCCAGCTGCCCAGTGAGCCTGTGGGCCCTGCAGACCCTGGGCCCTGCGTCTCTGGGCTTCTCTTCCCGCTTTCGGTCTCTGCCCACTCAACTCTGCGCCCTGGGCCATGTCCAGCTGTCTCCTGGCTGCTGACCCTGTTACCCGTGAGCTCTGCCCTCCCCGTCTGCCTGGTCGTTGTCACTCCGGCCCGCCCCTCCAGGAAGCACCCCTCGCAGGTGGGCTCCCAGGCTGCAGGCTGTCCCTGTCCTGGGGCCTGCCCGCCCCTCCCCGTGATGTGCATTGTATGCGATTGGTGCCCCCCACCCAGGCCACCTCCGTCCCCTGGTCCACTCCTTTTGCTAAAGTGCCCTGGATGGTGTCCTTGCTAAATGCCTGGCACCTGGGAGCCCTTGGAGGGACTGAGTGCGGTGACTGTGGTCTTTGCACTCCTTTTAATCCCCAGACCACATCCAGAGTCTCAAGTACCAAGGCACTCGGCAAACCTGCAGAGTGGGCTCCAGCTTCTCCCTCATCTTACTGCCCGGAGGGCTCACTTCTGGTTCTTTCGTTGCTGCTGCTGTTGCTTTGTTTTGTTTCTTTTCAGACAGTCTTGCTATGCAGTTTAGGCTGGCCTCGGACAAACTATGTAACTCAAGTTGGCCTCAAGCTCACAGTGTTTCTCCTGCCTCAGCCTCTTGAGGGCTGGGATTACAGGTGGCTATTTCTGGTTTTGTTTTTCAACTTCTCCATCTTGCCCTGACTTCTGTGAGTGTGAACAGAAAAGAAGACTGAAACAAAGGGCTATTTGCCTCAAACAGAAATGTATTTTCCTTTCAAAGTTCTACACGCACGCACGCACCTCTCGGCTGCCATGAATCCCTGCTGAAGCCCGGAGTGGGAGACACGCGGGGAAATACTGTAAGATGAGAAAGATGCATCTGGTGTTGAAAGGTGAGTGGATGATTTGGAGGAGCTATGGCTGCCCGGGGAGGCCAGCGACCTGCTGGACATAGGGGGCCGAGCGGCTGCAGACCGGCTGGCAAGTACAGCTGTCTCAAGACACCACGGAGAGCCCGGAGAACGCTTTTCCTTCTCTGTTTTCTCCAGAGGCCGAAGCTCCTCCCCAAGGTTTCCCAGAGGAAGGGCAGGCGGGGCCGGATGTGCTCCTGGGGGTCCGGCCAGCCCCAAACTGAGCAGGCGAGGAAGAGCGGTGGTCAGAAAGCTGCCGCCCACCAGCACGGTGCCAGTCACCGCCCCAGACACAGACACCGAGCCAGGGGTGACGCGGAGCAGAGAGTGCCCTCCTTCCTGGCAGCCTGCATGCAAGTGTCCCTTGCCAGAGAGTCCGCTCGGGTCACCGGCCTCCCTGCAGCCACCCCAGCCTCCCCGCACTCGCACCTCACCCTCCGCTTAGAGGCCTCCAGCTCTCATTAGGAGCAAGCCTGGCCTGCATCCCCTTCCGCCCCGACTGGAATGCTGCCTGCTTTGGGATTTCTGTTCCCAGCACTTTGTGTAACCTACCCAAGACCCCTTCCTGTCCTCAGGTCTACAGGGACAGCTCAGCTGTCCCTCGGCCTAGGGGTCTGGCAGCAGGACCCCCAGAACTTTCCCTCCCCACTTCCTGTCCCTCCCGGCCCAGGGTCTGCTGTTGGACCCCTCAGTGCCACCTGCTGCAGGCCTAGTCCCTGAACCCCGTGACACAGGCCCTGACTCCAAAGGACTTGTCCATGCAGATCTGCACGGTAGGGCCAGGCCAGGGGCTTCGACAGTGGCCTAGGTCATCCTATAAACAGGCACACACAGTCAGGGCCTTCCTGGTTCTGAGCCTCTCACCATGTAGCCCAGGCTGGTCATGAACT
>RJWM01032415.1:0-21500 GCA_004363535.1 Dasyprocta punctata | reverse complement strand
TGTTTATTTCATTCTTTTACTCTTTCCGTGGGCTACAGTTCTCGTTTTAGATTCTTCTTGGGTCCAGAGGACCCATCTCCCTCTTTTTTCCTTCTCTCTGTTATTATATTAGTTTATATTCTGGCATTTTGATGGTATATTCAGGGAGCCTCCCGGTCACGGTGTCATCTGGGCGGCCATCTTGGAGGAAGTCCTACATCTCCAATCCTTTTAAAATTTTTTTTATTTTGAAGCAGGAGTATTTTTTATCTTGCTAACCGGCCCAGGCTGAGCCTTCATTTCAGAGTGCTGGGATTAAAGGCAGGAGCCAGCGCGCCTGCCTCACACTCCATTTATTGCTCTTCATTAACAGAGTCATTTAATGATGTTTAATGGGGCCAACCTAAGAACTAGGCCCTTAGGAGCTGTGTTGTTTTCCGGTCCCCTCTCGCCTGTCTTTTGTCCCGTCTGTCTCCGTCTTGTGATCCTCTCTACCCTTGCTCTTCCACTCCAGCCTGCAGATGAGCAGCGTCAGCAGCGTCAGCAGCGTCTGGAGCCTGCTAGACATTCAGTTTCAGCTCCCAGCCCAGGCCTCCCAGATGAGAACCTGCTCTTTAACAAGTTTTCAGGGGATTGGGAACCATGTTACAATTTGAGAAATACGGCTTTTAATACCTGTTTGTAATTGTGGCGCTTGGCTCAGAAGCACTTAAGAGGTTTACAAAAACAAACAAACATAGGAAAAGGATAGGAAAGAAAGAAACAAAACAAGGGTCTGCTGCATATGCTTGTAGAGTGCGGTTAGTATCTGGGGTGAGGGCTGGATCGCAGTGGGCTGGGCGAGGGCCCCAGTGGTTCCGGAGGGCGGCAGGGCCAGGACTGCCACTTTGTCAAGGGGCAGTGGTGATGACACCAATGGCTAATGCCTGCTGTCTGTTTCCTGTGTTCTAGACACTCCACTGAGCTTTTCATGTGCAGTTTTTTTGGGCTGTCCCTACAGCATCCCATTTTGCAGAGGAGAAACTGAGGCTGGGGTGAGGGGGTACGGATTCTAAAACTAGTGTTACAGTTTGGATTTCAGGTCCACCCTCCTAAGCTTGGCACTGTACAGACTGAACCAGGCTGCGGAAGGACTCGGCTTCATAGTTCCCCTGAGCTTCAGAATCACTGACCTTAAATCAAGGCAGGTGTTCTGCCTGTCTTCAGCGTTGTTAGGTCCAGGTGAGGGAACTGCAGTTTAAAACCTTCTAAAACACAGGATACTGTCACTGCATGGCTGTAACCCCTTGAGGCTGGCAGGGAGCGCGTGCTGCCTTCTTGTCTCCAAGGCCATCTGTCCCACCTGTCGTGCGCCCTGCGTGCCCTGAAGACCCGGCCTCCTTGACCACCCGCGTTCTGTGCGTTGCACCGTGTGCTGCCTTCCCCTCTTTCCCGCCCAGGTCTCATGTGTTCCCTGCGATCTTTCCTCGGTGCCCAGCTTGCTGCCTGTCGTCTTACTGGTAGATAGTCTCATGATAATTCTATTTATGAAACCAATGTCTAGCCATGACTTGTATTCTGGAAATACTTTAACCAAAGCCTCCGTGAACCCTAGGATTTGAGATAGATTAATAGAAGACTTTTAGGGAAATTGACAGGTTAGCAAAAGTGAATTTTTTGGGGGGTACCAGGAATTGAACTCAGGACCTTGCACTTGCCAGGAAGGTGCTTTGCTGCTGAGCTACATCCCCGGCCCGGTTTGTTTTGGGTGGAGGCTCTCTGAGGACATCTTAAGTCCCACTGCCAGAACCGCCTCATACTCTTTCTGTAAGGCTGATCCACATAGTGGACCCAAAGCCGTTGTTTGTTTGTTGGCAGACAGTTGGGGTTGCTTGGGAACAGAGAAACCAGACTTGAGTAGAAACTATGGAGCAATGGAATCCACAGTTTTGAGGTTGGCAATAACTAAGGTAAGTGGCCAGACTTATTTATACGTAGCTGAAATGCAATTGAAAGCAACATACATATGGTTGTGCTTTTCTTGTTCAGGAATGGAAGGTTAAAATAGTTCAGAAGAAGTTTCCAGAATTCTCTTCAAAAAGTGTATAAGCATTGCCGGGTGTGGTGGCGCACGCCTTTAATCCCAGCACTCTGGAGGCTGAGGTAGGCGGAGCGTTGTGAGTTCAAGGCCGGCTTGGGCTACATAGTGCGACCCTGCCTCAAAAATCCAGGGCTGGGAGTTTGGCTCAGTGCCTTAAGCGCCTGCCCTGGCAGGCGCGAGGTTGTGAGTTCAATCCCTGGTGCTGGAAAAGAAAAAAAAAAAAGTGTATAAGCATTGTGGAGGAGAAAGGATTCTTGAGGAGCAATGTGAGAAAGGTACAAATGGCCATGACAGACAGTGACGGTCCACTCCAGGTGACATGGAGTCAGGCCAACAGGAAGAAACCACTGTGGCAAATAAGTATCAGTTGCCATGAAGAGATAAAATTTGCTGCAGGTATAAAAGGGAAAGAGAATGCTAGATGACCTCGGAGGTGAATTCCTTACTCACTTTGTTAGGGACTCCTTACTAGGTTCTTATTGCCTTAGATCCATTGTGCCCACCAGTAATATGTCTGTGTATCCTTGTCTAAAAACTACAGGTCTTGTAGAAGTCCCTGGAGGGTGGGTCTAGTCAGTAAGAAGAGCTGTACTGCTAGATTCAGCCATTCTGGATTATTGAGAGCTCTGCTGACGAGCTATGAGAATGGACAGAACACATACTGCAGCTAGCCAGTACCATTGGAGACTTACAAACAGTGAGTACTTTGGTGAGTTGAGTGGAAGACTGTTAAAGCCAGAGTGCCTTGTCTTAGCTCTGAGGTCGGAGTTGCTGGTCTTTGATTTGATTCACCCACCTCTGTCAGAGTTATTTTCGCCCTCTTTATCTCTGACCCCACCCTCGGGGTCTCACCTACCATTCCCGTCTTCTCATCTCTAATAGTTCTGAGGGTCTGAATTTGGTTGCAGACACAACCAGTTTGGGATCATAGCTTGATTATATCCTTTGCGTCCTGATTGTTGGGTTTCCAACTCCTATAACCTTGCAGTTGACGGCTTTGGAGTAACTTCATTCCTTTCTCTGCCTTTTGGTTTTCCTGGTGTCTCCTGTGACTCGTGACGATTTTCCCAGTCTTCTCCATTGTTAACCCCAACCCTGGGCAGCTCCAGAGTTTTTGTTTGCTTCTGTAATTCTCTTTTTGTTTTGGTTTTCTGAGACAGGGTCTCCCTATGTAGTTTACGTGGGCCTTGAACTCACTGTGTGGCCTAGGCTGGCCTTGAACTTGTCGTGATCCTCTCGCCTCAGCCTCCTGAGTGCAGGGATTACAGGTGTGCGCCACCATTTCTGGCTTGCTTCTGTAGTTTTTGACATTAGATCAGTTGGGTTGCCAACTTTGGGGTGAGGTCTGTGGGGTCACACATGTCTTTTCCTTAGGTTGTAGCTACAGACACACATTAACCAGAAAGCCTTGTCAAAACTTGAAAAGGTTACGGACATGAAAGTGTTACGGCGTGTTTTGTCATTAATGTCAGATTGTCCCTGTTAGAGAGCTGGGGTTCATCTGCTGATCAATATTGCAGAGCCCTGTTAATGTCTCATGGCAATAACGCAAGACGAGTTGCCAAATTGGGACTGGCTCGGAGCCCTGGGAGTCTCTTTCTTAGAGTCCCCTACCTCAGTTTCCCTCCTTCCTGTTCGCTTTGTGCAGTCTTCTTTGCTCCCCACTTCTCATTCCCAGCAGTCCTCCTACCCATCCCTTTCCTCCTCTTCTCTCATCTTCCTCAGATGTGGTCTTATTAAGGAAAGAAGAGTATTGTCAAACATCACTTTGGATTAGCATTTCCTTTAAACAGACATTAATGTGCCAATCACGTAATTGGATGTGTAATTGTCATGTGATGGAATCTTCATTCTACCTTACGGATTACTGGTCATTATTCTAAAGCAGTAAGCCTTGGTCTAAATAAGCAATGGTTGACTAACTTAGGGTATTTGGAAACTTGTTAAAGAAGTCTCTGTGTAACAGTGTCTTTTAGAAGAAGCTAAGCCCTGATTTATAAAGCAGTGACACAGCTTCTGATTAAAAGCTTACTGCCCTTTATATGGGAGAGCATTGCTAAGTCTTACAATTAGTTAAATCTTTGTACAGAGAAAGAAAAATCATTGCATACTCCACTGCTCTGGCTGTCTCAAAGATTATGTGATTAACACAGCTGTAGTGGGTGGCTAATTGGCTAAGCTTTAATCTTCACACCACCAACTACGTAGAGGATTATAGGGAAGAGGAAGTTATTTGGAGTTTGAGATGGTAGTTATATGTCAGGATGGGAATGTTAGAAAAAGTCAAAAGGAAGCGATAATGAAATGTTCTCATTTTTCTTAGAGTACAAATTCTTTTAATTTTGGGTATATACATTTCCCTTGAGATACTGAAAAAAGTTTGGGATGTTCAATGTATATTTCATATCACTGTGTGGGTAGCCCAGATGAGCAAAAGAAAAATTTATATTACATCTTACATTAGAAGTACCCCCTTGCTGGTTTTAAACCATTGACTGTTTCATTTTGGTATAGCACTTGGTTTGTAGGAAAGATAATTTGTACCTGACAGTAGATTTCTTATAGAGTCAACTGCTTTGTATTTATCAGTGTTATTAATCAATAACAAAGATACCCTTCTGGATTTAGAAAGTTGTTCAGTAATATGCACACACGTTATCATCCCGCTCATGTGAGAGAATGAATGGGCCGTAAGTACTCTAGAAATATGGTTACTTCCTAGCTTTTCTGATATGGAAGGATATGCTGAAATCAGTAGTTCTGCTTTTCTCTCTACGTGAGCCCAAAGATAGTTGAGTCAAGGAGGTATTAACAGTAGTCAAGAATATTAAAAAATCCCTTGCTAATTTAGTGAAAAATGGGTAAGGAAGCAAGAATGGTGTGGTAAAGGGGAGCATTCTTTAACGAACTTTCTGTTGATGCCTGCTGTCATGCACTGGCACTGAGAATGTGGCAAAAAGGCCAAATAAAGCAGACCTAGTTTTTGCAGCTCAGCTGAGTATAGTCTAGTGAAATATGAAATGTACAGTGACAGAAAATTTTTAAATCATATATTGGGTACTTTGAGAGATTAAGTGGGGAGCAGATTTAGTTAGGAAGACCACATCATTTAATGTTTTTATAAGTATATCTTTATAAGTACACTCTATTTTTGTCCCTTCATGGAGATTTTAAGTGCCTTGAGGATAAGGACCAAAGCTTACATGAGGCTTAATGAGTATTTAATGAATGAACATCTTTGAATATTTTCGTATGTGTTCAGCCAGCACAGAGACAGGTGTATAGTGGGCAAGTTTTTGACTCAGCAGATTTTTGTTGAACTAAAGATTGACCACGTCAGGCTATGAGAGACCGTGCCGTGACACCTAAACAGATGTGGGCATGTGCGGTCAGGTGTCCAGCACGTGACAGCTGCCCCGCCTGCTTCCCGTCCAGTCTGGTGGTCCTGCCGGGCTGCTCTCTGTGAACCATGACTCAGGTGCAGGCTGTTGGCACCTGGGGCTCCACGTGTCGCACAGTGGAGCGGAGGGACGCGGAGAATTCTCACCCTCCGTGTGCTTCGGGCTGGACATTCCTTACATTCAGCCCGCTGTCCGTAACTAGTCATGTGGCCAACCTGAGGGAGGTAGGGCCGGTCCTCTTTCTCTGTGCTCCAGCAGGAACTGGTGCGGGATGGGGAAGCTTTGGCTGTGTCCCCTTCACTGATTTTTTGTAATTTGATGAAAAGTTAAGTAACTTTGGTATAGTATTGAGCCGGAAGTTAATGGAGGCACACAAGGTGGGTTGGGGAGTAGGATTTGTTCATCATTTATAATGCCCATTCTAAAGAGTTCAACAGGTAGGAGACATATAAAAACAAAAATCACCAGACAAAGTCATACTACAGTGAAATCAGTGCAGACGAGTATGCAGATGTCTTATGAGGACTGTGAGGCCGTGGGAGGACTAAGTCAGGGTGTAAAGAATGTGGTGATTTTTCTGTCCTCTGTAACCGACATTTGTGATGTAGGTGCCTGGGTTTATCTCCGCTAGTCTGGCAGTTAGGGTGCCCTCAGCCACAGTGTAACAGACACTGCTGTGCAAAATGGTGTCAATAAAGAAAAATCCCATGATCTAGGTTCCAAGTTAGGAAAGCGAAAAGGCTGATTAATTTAGCAGCCCAGTGATGCCGCCCTTGATCCAGGAGTCTTCTTGGTGTCTGTGTCTCTATTTTGCCTTCCTCAGGCTGCTGGCTTTCTCTTCAGACCGACTTCTCTCGTGGCCTCACAATGGCTACAGCAGCTTCCAGCCACACTCCGAGCACAGAGTAGGAAAGAAAGTCGATACTTGCAGAAGTAATGTTCATATGACTCAGAAACCTAAAAAAGATTTCACAGTGTTCAGTGAAGACCCTTCCATTATGTTTCCCCTGTGCAACAAAGCAGTTACTATTAATAATTCTTTGGCATATCCTTCCAGAGTTCTCTTAAGCATCTAGCAACAAATATGAATAGATTTTTTTTTTGTTTTCTTTCATCTTTCATACAAGTGGTAGCATATTATACATACCATTGTACAACATTCTTTTGTCACCTGGTCAAGTATGTTGGAGATTTTTTCTCATTCAGAACATAAGATTTTGTGACTAGTTTTTATAGCCTTAGAATGTTGTGTTGTGTGCATGTACTATGATTGGTTTAACTAGTCTATTTACAAATGTGTAGTCTCAGGCTTTTTCTGTTTTGAAAATGTAACCATGAAAAATTCAAAACATAAAAGATTTCACATCTAGCAAAGTATCTTTATGTGAAGTAGAATGGCCAGGTCTAAGGTATGCACATTTGCAGTTTTGATAGCATTTGGCAAGTCATCCTCCAGAGGATTAGAAGCAGTTTAGATTTGTGCCAGCAATTGATATGAGAGCCTGTTTCCCTATAGTCTTCCCCAAGGAGAGTTATTAAACTTTTGTGTCTTACTTCAAACTAGTATGTACAGATAGTTTCATCATATTAACAATAGCTTGGTAAAGTTTATGTAATTACTGTAGATAATTATACTGAACTAAGGTTACAAAGAAAGCCTCCTGTGTTTTTACTAGTACTTTTGTTTTATAACACACATTTGACCCATTTGCAATTTAATTCATAAAGAGTACAGTCTCACTGTATACTGCCTGGCACCCTATTTTTGTGTGTGACTGCATTTTTTATTGAGGAGGTCATCTTCCCCTCACTGTCAAATTTGAGATGCTGGCTTTTTCTTACACATTCCTATGGACTAGCTTTGATCTTAACGATTTTCTCCATACTCAGAGAACCATGGTGGTTCTCTGTACTTGTGCTAGCACTATATTATTTTAGATATTGAGACTTTCAGTTTTAATATGTGATGAGGCTAGTGTCCTGTCTTCCATCTTATTTTTAAGAGTGTGTTTGTTTGTTTGTTTGTTTTTTTAACATGAACTCTATATTGACCTAAAGTGAGTCCAAAAAGGGGAAGGGGGACAATTCCTTTTTCTTCCCCTGTAGTGTGTGTTTAAGTAAGTTTAATACATTTCTGGTTAAATTTATTTCTGGTTATTTTTAGTTGCTGCTTTAAATTCAGAATTTTATTCCACCATGCTTTTCAGTTGTTTGTATGGAAATTTTTGATGCCTGATGGCTACTATTAGTACTATGGCCACTTTTTAAATAGTTTTTCTTTTGATCTCTTATGCTCTGCAGGGATGTGTGTCTGTCTGTGTGTCACTGACCATGTCAGACCAGGGATTGAGAGCGTAGGGCTGCTCTGAGGCCGCTTCTTTTCAGATTAGCCGCGTTCTCTGAACTGAAGGTGAGGAGGGAGTCTTATTCTCTGGGTGGTAGAGCGTTGACTGAAGTTGAGATTCTGCGAATGGGCTAAAGAGATGTAAAGATGTTGCTTGGGAAAACTAGAGACTGCCTCAGCTCTCCACAACAGCTCGCTTCCCATCGGCACTCTCATTTGGAAGTTTCTTGAAGAACCCAGAGACTTGGTGTTCTTTGATTCTTTAACCTCAGTAAGAATCTTCATCTCAGAACTCAGTGGCCCTCAAACTGTTCCATGAAATGGGAAGGAAGGGACCACTTTCGGGCTCATTCTATGAGGATAGCATCACCCTAATACCAAGACTGGACAAGGACACAACAAAAAAAGAAAACTGTAGCTCAATATCCTTGATGAATATAGATGTGAAAGTCCTTGATACAATACTTACAAACCGATTCAACAGTGCATTAGAAAGATCATACAGTGTGATCAAGTTGGTTTCATTCCAGGGATGCAAGGATGGTTCAACATACCCAAGTGAATAAATATAATACACCACGTCAGTAGAATCCAAGCTAAAAATGACCTGGTCATCAAAATTGATACAGAAAAAGCCAACAAAATTCAGCATCCTTTCATGGTAGTACTCTTAGAGAGACCTGATAGATTCACTGTTCTGTGTTTGTGTAGTTTTGGGTGGTTTTGTTTTGTTGAGTTGAGATAGGTTTTTGCTGTGTGTTCAGGGTGGCCTTGAACTCACTGTGGAGCCTAGGTTACCTAGTAATCCTCTTGCCTCAGCCGTCCAAGTGGCCAGTATCATTTTGATTGGGGAAAATCAGAAAACATTTCCTCTCAAATTAGGAATGAGGCAAGGTTGCCCACTCTCACCACTCTTACTCAATATAGATTTTGAAACTTTCGCTAGAGCAGTTGTGCAAGAGAAAAACCTAAAAGGGATACAAATAAGAAAGGAAGAAATCAAATTATCCTTGCTTGTAGATAATATTATTCTGTACTTACAAGACTCTACCAAAAGACTTGGAGAGTTGATAAATTTAAAAATGTAGCAGGATATAAAATCAATCTTAAAAAATTAGTAGCTTTACCATACATTAGTAGTGGGCTCCTGAGAAAGAAATCAGAAAAACAGTTCCATTCACAGTAGCTTCAAATAGCATAAAATACCTAGGGATGGATCTGATGAATGAAGTGAAAAACCTTTACAGTGACAACTTCAGAACACGGAAGAAAGAATTTGAAGATGTAAACTCTCCCATGTTCATGGTTTAGCAGAAATAGTAAAATGGCTGTATTGCCAAAAGCAGTCTACAGATTCAGTACAACCCCCACCCAAATACAAGTGACTTGTTTTCATAGAACTAGATTTAAAAAATCTTGAAACACTTATGAAAACACAAAAAACCTAGAATAGCTAGAGAAATCTTAAGCAGAAAGAGCAAGATAGGGGACATCACAATACCTAATTGCAAAGTATACTACAAAGCTCTAGTAACAAAACAGCATGGTACTGGCACAAAAATAGATATGTAGACCAGTGTGACTGCACAAGGGACATAGAAAAAAACACCTACACCTATAACCATTCAATTCTGGACAGAGGAGCCAACTTTACTGGAGAAAAGACAGCCTCCTTAACAAATGCTTCTGGGAAAACTGAGTATCTACTTGTTGAAGATTGAAATGAGGTCCCTGTGTCTCACTGTGTAAAAACCAAATTTAATGTGGGTCAAAGACCTAGATATAAATAGACCTGGAACTTTAAAACTGCTAAAAGAAAACATAGGGGAAACTCTTGTAGTCATAGGCACAGGAAAAAGCTTTCTAAATAGGACTCCAACAGCATAGGAAATAATCTGAAGAACCGACAAATGAGAATACATTAAGTTGAAAAGTTTCTGCTCAGCAATGGCAATAACTAAGAGTGAAAGAATAGTGTAGGAATGGGAGAAAAATCTTGCCAGCTACTCTTCCAACAGAGGGTTAATATCTGCAATAGCATAAAGGATTAAAAACACAACATCAAAAAATCAAATAACCCAATCAATAAGTAGACAAATAAACAGATACTTATTGAAAGTAGTACAAATGGCTAATAAGTGTATGAAAAGATATTCAACATCTTCAGCCATTAAGGAAATGCAAATCAAAACCACATTGAGATTCCATCTCACCCCATTCAGCATGACTACCAGTAAAAATACATGTTGAGTGAAATAAGCCAAACACAGAAAGGCAATTATCACGTGTTCTCCCTAATACATGGAATCTAAAAAGGACGACAAGAGCCGGGTGTGATGGCACACACCTGTAATCCTACCGCTCAGAAGGCTGAGGCAGGGAGGTCGTCGCATGTTCAAGGCTAAGCTGAACTACATAGTGAGACCCTGTCTCGAAAAACAAAAGCAAAACAAAGCGAAATCCCAAGGAAGTAGGAAAGAGACTATTAGTAGACTTGAGGAAGGGAATAAAAGGGAATGGGGAAGTGCAGGGGAGGCAGGGTGGTGGGGGTAGCGTGAAGTGGAAGTGATGGAAGCATGGCGTGTGATGTAGGGCTGTGCCAAGATGAAGCCCATCCATCTGTATAACCGGTAAAACCAGAGTGAGGAGAAAAAAGAACCTTCGCCCCCCGCTACTTCTGTTCGTGAAATCCCAAAAAAGTGGTAGCTAGCTCACTGACCTTTTAGGTTATGTCATTTAGGTTCAAGTGCAATCTAGATCATTGCTTTTAATCTCTCATTCACCTTTTAAAGAAGCCGTGATAGTTAAACCTACCACTTGGCTTCCTGAAGAGGTAGAGAAGTACTTTGAAGGTACGAATTACTTTTAACAGGGTCATATTTGCACAGACTTTCTCCTGCAGACAGTCTTACGCTTTGTATGTTCTTGTTTAGTTCCATTTTGAGACGTAATAGCTTCTGATCTTGTCTCCATGTTCTTGAGGAAGGTAACTGGTTAATTTAGTGCAGGGTCTGATGGTGTAAGGAGGAGTATTTGAGTAAGGCCTGACCTGGAAACTCTGCTATGTATATTCTCTTGCTTTCTATATTAACCAGTGGCCTGATACTAGCCTTGCAGTGCATACAGTGACCATGTGTTTTTGGGAAGAGAAACTGGGTACGTCACAGGACACAGTATTTTTTGACTCTTAGATTGCCCCCTTACTCCCCAGTGCTGGAGAGCAGACCCAAGGCCTGGCGTGTGCTAGCCTAGTGCTGTATCACTGAACTGCATCCCCAACTCTGTGACTCTTACTGATAGAATAAATAGTTCAGCTGAGGTTGTCAAACCAAAAGTGTTTGTACTTTGAGATATTGCAGAGGTTTATGAGAACTAATAGAATATTTATTTTTGAAGACTACTTTAAAATATGAATTTATTTTTAAAGTTCTGCATTATGTGGTAAAAAGTCAAAGTATGGAAAAAAAAAGTGAAAATCGGGCTCCCTCCCATTTCTAACTGCAGTTAGTTTCCCATTTTTTCCCTGGAGGCAGTCACTTTTTTTTTTGTACCAGGGGTCAAACTCATGACCTAGCACCTGCCAGGCAGGCGCTTATGCCGCTGAGCTAAACCCCCAGCCTTGAGGCAGCCACTTTTAACGGTCATTTTTGTATCCTTCCAGAAAGGTTCTAAACATATACAAAGATACACCTTCAGTCTCTCCCCACTTCATTTTTTAATGAGTTATCAAATAACATGCATGAATTCCTTGTGCATTGTCTATTTTGCTGGGCAATATACCTTGGGAGAATATGAAGTGAAATGTTTAAAATAGTTCTCTTAGATACCTTGCAGCTGCCTCAGAAATTGGCAAAGTAGCCTTGAAGTTTTTAGGTGATATTTATAAGAGGTTATTGCTTACAGAAGTCTGTAGTCATTTATCCTGGGTTATTTTTTTCTACATGGGATGGAAGAGAGCTTTATTATCAGGCTGACTGCAGAGATACTAAGTATAAGGAGAGATTATCCATTTGGATGATTGATCAAGCCAGTGAAACCAAAGACCTTTAGTTAGTCATTCAACTCTGTGTCATCGTTCAAGTCAACAGAGGTATCCAACTGTTACCAGGGGGGTTGGAAGAAAGCATGGTCTGTCCAAAAATGGGAGTTGCAGCAATCTGGAGGTTTTTCTACTCAGAAGATTTTAAAAGCCAGGCAACAAAGAAATATTCAGTGAAAAAAATTCAAAAGATTCTATTTACTGCAGTCCTTAAAATAACATGAAATACATGGAACAGGTCAAACGGGACCTCTGTACTGGAAGCCATGAAGCATATTTCACCTGATCGTCCGCTGATTTATGACAAAGATGACACCGAGTACAGTGAAGGAAAAGTACTTTCAATAAATGGTGTTAACTGGATGTTAACGTGGAAAAAACCAGTGTTGGCCCCTGCTGTCACCCTACGTTAAAAAAAGGTTATTCCAGAAAGATTGTAGACCTAAATATTAAAGATTAAATGAGAGTACATTTAGAAGAAAACATAAAGAGAATGTCTTTATTAACTTGGGGTAGGCAAAGATTTCTTAAAACAAGTCTCCACAACACCTTACACAAAGGCAAAGCAGGAGGAGTTGGACTTTGTTAAAATTAAAAATTCTGTTTCCCAAAGACACCACAAAGAGTAAAGGTGAGCTACAGAATGGTGTGTGTCTGACCCAGAAACGTATCCAGGATAGATGAAGAACCCCTGCAACAAGCAGACAACTTGTTAGAAAAAGAAAACGGCACAAAACTTGAATTTGGGTTTTTTTTGGGAGGGGGTTGGTACTGGGGATCAAACTCAGAACCTCACGCTTGCCAGACAGGCGCTTGTGCTGCTGAGCTAAACCTCTGGCCCGAATTCTGGTGTTTTAAAAGAGGTGTCCAGTGCTGTTGAAACGTATGAAAAGGACTTCAGCTTTGCTAGTCATCAACAAATTATGAACTTAAACCGTGATCTCATACCATTAGACCTAGAGTCGTAAAAATGACAGATCAGTGTTGCTGGGGTGAGAAACAGATGTATTTCTTGTATACTACTGGTACATTATACAGTCTCTTTAGAAAACCATTTATAGTCCTTGCAACAGAGCTGTACTACAGACACAGATAAGAATGCTGATAGCGGCGCTGTTCTTAATAATCCCACCTGGAAGCCATCCACTGACCTCTGTGGTAGTATGCTAAACACATGATGGTATATTCCACAGTCACACCGCGTAGCAAATGAGGATGACCAGTCTGCTCACTGCACCGTGGGTGTGTCTCACAAACATCGTGTTGGGAAAATCTAGATAAAGAGCAAAATAAATGCCAGATAAACAAGGGGAACGAGTTGGGGAGAGCAGGGAGAGATGGGAGGGGAAGAGGACAAAGGTGTGTTGTGTACACGTGCAGACTCCCCACAGTAAATGTAATCACTATGCCCTGGAAATGTGCGCTAATAAAAAATACACAAATGCTGTACAGTGCCATTCTATAAAGTAATCTTTATGAAGGCAGTTCCTTTTGGGGAAGTAGTAAATAAAAGGGGAGCCAAGGGGCTCCTCAGGTGCTAGTAATGATCTGCTACTTGTTCTGGGTAGCGGTTAAGTGGGGATACTCGCTTTGTGAATTATCTTCGGCCATGTGGCTTTCCGTTTTGTATGTTCTACTTGAATTAAAAGTAGATATGTACCTATTTGTACTGAAACTTTATACTTATATATGTACAAATATGTAGACTACATATATCTAAGTATATTACAGTGTGTTTATACTTCTGTACAAATATGTGCAAACACTTATTTATATAGTACATGAGCATATAGCATAAATGCATATATGTAATTATGTGTATATAAACGTAGGTACTTATCTGTAAGTACAGTTACGCCTGCGTACATATTTCGTATGTGTTTACGTAACTCTGAGAGCTGTACCTGGAACTGGCCACAAGATGGGGGTGTGAGTCAATGGAAAACTCGGTTTCCCAGGTGCTGGATTTGAAGAGTTGGGGTTTTCTGCCTGTAAGCATGGAGGGACTGCTAAGATTCCTTACACTTCCTGAATTTAGGAGAGGAATTGTATCCCAGCTCTCTTTAGTTCTTAACTTCCTCCGTGTGCCTAGCTGCACGCTGGTCCTCACTGTCCTCTCGATAACTCCGTGCAGTGTGCTCCTCGGCCTGTGTTCATTCCCGCTTCTTCCTCACTCGTCTTCCTTCCTTCCATAGCGTTTTCCCATTGCTCTTTCCCCATGGAAAAAATCGGCTTGATTTTTGGCATTTTTTGATTTTACTTTTTGTTTTCTATTCTTGATTTTACATTGAGTTGTACTTTTAATACGTCTTTAGTAGTTTCCACGTGAGTTGTCAGTCACTGACTAAAATTGTGTCACTTACTTCTGCGGCTCTTGGTTCCCTATCATCTTCCATTCCCGTCCTTTCCTTGTGTCGTGAAGAAATGATTTTTCCTTAGTTGGATTTGAACTAAATAATCAGCATGATCCATTCTCCTTCTAGTAAGTCAAAACATGCTTCTGTGTAATCATAAGTTAGTGTTCTCTTGCTTTCCTCCCCTCCAGTTGCCGTTCTCCTAAAGTAACTAGTGTTAAATTGGGAGTTTCCTTGCTCATTTATCAGAGCTTACACAAATGTTTACAAATATAGTGACATAAATGTCAGTGTTCCTTCCTCATTTTTGAAAACAGAATTGTATTACGTGTATTTCTTTATGATTTTTGTCATTTAAATTTGGAAATTCCTTCAAATCAATAGATGTGCAAGATACCTTTCAGTGACTCATGTTGTCCAAAATACACGTGTAGTCATTTGATGGTTGTCAGGTGGTTTTGTTTTTAGCCATTACACATGATGCCGTGTTAACTATCCATGAGGACTGTGGTCTCTTTCTGTAGGACAGAGTCCTCAAGGTGGGATTACTGCAACAAAAGGGACAGGTATTCAAAATTTAACAGGTGCTAAGCTGAGGATATGGCTCGGAGATAGAGCACTTACGTAGTACTTGAAGGACCTGAGGTTCAAACCCCCATTACCACAAAAAATGCTACAAAGAAAAGAGTTAGCAAGGACTGTCATGTCTGTTTTTTTTTTTTTTTTTTTTTTTTTTGCGGCACCGGGGATTGAACTCACAGCCTTGCGCCTGCCAGGGCAAGCGCTTAAGCCACTGAGCCAAACTCCTGGCCCTGGTTTTTTGAGGCAGGGTCGCACTATGCAGCTCAGGCCAGCCTTGCGCCGCGTTGTAGCCCAAGCCGGCCTCGAACTCACAACGCTCCGCCTACCTCAGCCTCCCGAGTGCTGTGTCATGTCTGTTTTTAGGAATTTTAGTACTCCACGTTCCTTCAGTAGTGTGTGGCAGAGCCCACTTCGTCACCTCGGCTGTCTGGAGGTGTCACACGTCATGATTGTGAGTTTTGGTTAAGTCTACGGGTAGAAAAATGCTGTCTGTTTTGATTTTGAGCCTTAAGTCTTAGTGACTTTGGGTATGGAAAATAAAAGAGTTCCCTACCCCTGCATGTACTAATTTTAAGTAATAAAGGTAATTTGAAAATGGGAAAAAGAGAGAAGTTCCAACCCATAATGAACAGGAAGAAGAGCAGTTACCTGCACGCACCGTGTTTTAGTCCACTATGGTTTTTTTGGGGGGGCTTTCCTGTGACAGGTCTTGCTGAGTAGCCCAGATTGGACTTGAACCTGTGGCAATTCACTTGCCTCAACCTCCTGAGTGCTGGACTTATAGCTGTGTGCCAGTATGCCTAGCTATGTTGATTTTTTAAAAAATTGCTTAACATTTCCAACTTGCACTTTTTGTAAACTTTTTAAAGAAACTTTAAAACATTATTTGTTTGCTAAAAATAAGGATTTTCCATTTTCCCCTCCTCTTCTGTTTACCAAACTTTTTAATCTACCTATGTGATTTCACTTGACCTTTATAACCATCTTCAGAGGGGATTGATTTTTGGTTTACGGATGAGGGAACTGACTCTTAGAGCAGTCACTGTGCCCGTGGTGGAGGAGGCACCTCCACCCGAGGGAGAGAAGGAAAGCTCGCGTCTCCTCATCCTTTGCTTGGAGTTTTGTCGCCCTGGCTTGTCTCTCTGGACTTCGGTTTCTCACCATGGTTCTCTTTCAGGAGCCCACATCTGTTCGCCTCTCACTGCCTTTGAGTGCTTTGTGGTGGTTCCCTGTGTGGGGAATACTATCTTCCACGGGGGCTCAGGCAGCATATCGCGAACTTTGTATTGTGATTGAGTAGAAGAAACAAAATTCTGGCGTTCGATAACCTTGGTTTGAGTTTTGGCTTCCTTTTCTGTAAAATGAAGAGAACTACGGCTTTTCAGTTGTGGTGACGTTCAGATGAGCCGAGTGTCTGGGAGTGCCCTCTGTCCCCGGACAGCGCTGTAAACCTGGATGAGCACGTGTCCTCACTCGGCGGAAGGGGAGACAGAGATCCAGTGCCGTGTGGTGAATGACCTGTTTTGCATAGAACAATCAGATGACGATTGATAGTGGTGAATAATGAAGGGCAGACTCGGGCGGCGGGGGCCATAGTGGTCTGGATTAGAAGGGGATAAATCCACACGAGGGGGAGGAGTGCGAGAGGGCAGCAGAAGGCGCCAGCTGAGGAAGCCCTGTTTACAGCAGAGTCTGTGCGCCTGACATGTTTCCTCTTACTGTGTGCTTTCTCGACTCCTTTTTCTAGAGCAGTTGCTTCCGTATCACCCTGCACTTTGGCTGTCAGCTGGTTGTGTAAAGGTCAGTCTGAGGGAGCTTACAGGTTTTTGGGTCTGCCCCAGAGATATGGGATGCCATGTTTAAAATTGTGAGCACCCATCTCAATGATTGGCATTTTTAGATATGAGCTGGACGAAGTAGTGTAGTAAGGCGCAAGGTCATCGAGGGGGAAATGACGGTGACGCAGGCAGTCCTTGGCATTTATGTGTCTTTATACGCACTCACTGGCATCCTTAAACAGTCTGTTAATGCCTTCTTCTTCTTTTTGGTTGAGACAGGGTCTCACTTTGTATCTCAGGCTGTCCTTAAACTCATTATATAGTCTAGACTGGCCTTAAACTTGTGATCCTTTTGCCTCAGCCTCCTGAGTGCTGGGATTGTAGGCATGTGCCACGATATCTGGTGACTTTGTATTTTTGTTTATTAGTCAACAAACAGATTTTTATTACCGTTGCTGCCACTACCTGCCAGCCAGTGATTTTGTTACAGTAGACTTGTATCTTCGTCCAGATGACAGTGATCATTTCCACAACCGAGCATTTTATTACACTTCATTTTTATTTTATAAAGTAAGAATGAGTCTCCGTCTTGTTGCTCTTGGTATCTTCTGCTGCCGTGACAGCTGCCTTAGAGCCTGCCGATCACAGGCTGAAACCTCTACAAACTATGAGCCAAATAAACCTTTCCCCCTTTAACTTTGGGTATTGGGTGTTTTGTTTCAGAAACAAGAAAAATAACTTAAGACATGTGGATTGAACCCTCTGAAACCATGAGCCGAAAATGAACCTGCCCTCTTTCAAGTTGCAGGTGCTAGATATTTTGACGTAGTGATAGAAAAGTGACTAATACCCATTTTTTAGTTAAATTTATTCCTTGATATTTTTTGTACCTATTGTAAATGGTTTTTTGTCTCAGATAATGTTATTTGTAGTTAGTAATGCTACCGATTTTTATGTATGTTGATTATGCCTACTATAATTGTTTGGAATTATTTCGTAGTTTCAGTAATCTTAATGGAATCCATAGATAAGATTTTGTCATCTGGAGACATTAAAAATTTTTTTCTCAATAAATTTCTTTTTTTTTTCTTTTGCCTGATTTCTCTGACTGAAACTTACGTTAAATGTTTAATAAAAGTGGTGAAAGTGGGAAAAATAAAAATAAGAAAGGAAGCAAATATTGTTAAATAAGATGGAAAATAGTGTTGAGACAAAGTTGGGAATCATTACAGATGCCAAAAGTGCTAAAAGTCCGAACTATTCACTTCAATTGGACAGTTTGTTGGATTTGTCCTTTAACTGGCTGATGGTGAAGAACCAAGGGAAAGAAGGGGAGAGTTGTTATTGAGAGTCGTGTTCATAAGGCCTGGATCCAGGAACAGAGAATACTTCATGCTATGTGAGCATATTGTTGGCTTTTGCACGCTGTTTCTAAGCAAGTTTTCAGCACGCACCGTGTAATAAAGTACAGAACTGCTCACAGTGAATGTTACCACTGGGTTGTTGTAGTTGCGCTTTAACCATTGACCAGCAGATGGCGCCCAGTCACCGTTAAGTTGGCGGAGCAGCCAAGTCGGCTCCCACGCAGAATTCTTTTTTTTTAAATTTATTTTTGATTTATTTTTTAAAAAGACAATAAAACAAACCAAAAGCAGTCAGAACAAAGCAGATCAGAACAGAACAATGCAAGCAACACAAGACTTCAAAACAAGACACCAGGAAATCAACAGTGGCTACCATAATGACTCTTGTTTTCTTCAAAATAGTTGTCCATATCTTCATACACAATGAATTCAAACAAAACAAAACAGTATAAAACTAATCAAAACTGAAGAGTGAAAGCATTATGGGCCTTCGAAACTAGACATTAGGAAGCCAACAAGAGCTACCATAATGCCTCTTGTTTTCTTCAAAATAGCTGTCCATACCTTCACACATATTGAAATCAAATAATAGAAAACAGACTAAAACCAATCAAAACAAAGAATAAAAGCATTCTTTGACTTCAAAACAAGATGCTAGGAAATCAGCAATGTCTATCATAATGTCTCGTTTTCTTCAAAGTAACTGTTCATACCATCACACATAAGCAAATCAATTCTTGTAAATTCTTTGGAAGTTCTAGGCATTTATAAGGCTATACATGTGTATCTATCCTTTCTGTATTACAGGGAGAAACAAAACAAAACAAAACACAAAGACAAGAAGCAAAAGAGACAAATAAATAACAATAACAAAGAACTCAGAACAATAACAATAAAGGTTTTCACAACAGGGTAGTAGGAAGATAGCAAAGGTTGTTATTTTGGTTAGTTATCTTCAGTAGAGTTACTCAGATTACCAGATATAGACTTGCAAAATTGATCTTATCCTATGAATATTAACGGTTTTGTTCCAAGAACTAATAGATTCAGTAGTACAATCATCCTAGGTATTCTTAAGTGTATATATACAAATTTATATCTTCTTTTCTTTTCTGTTTTTGTATATTGTTCCTTCTCAAAGCCTGTTCTACTTATAAGGTACTCATGACAATTGAAAACTTATAGTAGAGAACACTACTTTTTGGCTGCTGGATTTTGGATTGCCTGGATGGCTCAGGAATAATACTCTGGAATATGTGACATTTGGATTGGAGGCCGAAATAATGACTTGTGGTGGCCTTTTCCACCTTGTGTTTTTATTCTTCATTGAACTGTTTTATTAAGGTTTTCATTAACATTAACTTTTTTTATTAAGACAGACGAGATACAAAAGAACAGGATGGATTATTGGCCTGAAAGAAGTTAAAAGTTTAGCAGATATGGCTACAAGTGTCCATGCATTGATAGATCATGATCTTGAAGGATCAATTTTACTTTGATGTTACTATTATATTAAAGTTTGAAAATTTTCTGTTTTTTAAATTTTGTCAGTTTCCCCAAGTTGGCCAGATAAATTTGCCCAGTGATGAATGGGTGACAAACAGCGTTTGTTTAAAATTAGAAAAATATTTTATTATGGTAGGTTTTGAGGGTTCTGTGGTGAAATTTCCTTGAATAATAGGTAAGGAAGATATTTTCCTTAAGTTCTCATATGTTGTGGACTAGTAGAGATTTTTGATTCAAACTAACAATGAGAGTATTTTGAGAATTTATTTTGCATTAGGCAGTATTTTGTTTTTATTTTATCCCAAGGATATCAGCTTTGTGAGGTCTGGTATTTATGTCTCTCTGTTTTCCTCCAAACCCCCTAGAAAGTGCTCAGTAATTTGTTTGTTTTATGGATGGCTAGAAGGATGGACGAGATTCAGAATACAATACCGTAGGATGGCGACTGGATTGAAAGACATTAGTAGTTGTAAACATGGCAGCAAGTATACATTCGTCCATAGATGAGTTTTTTTGTTTTGTTTTGTTTTGTTTTTTGTTTGGGACTGGGTTTTGCTGTGTAGTTCAGGCTGGGCTTAAATGCACTGTGTAGCCCCAGTTGGCTTTGAACTTGGCAGTGATCTTCCTGTCTCAGCCTCCCAAGTGCTGGAATTACAAGTGTGTGCCACCACGCCTGGCCGTAGATCAGGGTTTTAAAGGAGCAGTGCTATTCTGGGGTTGTTTTTAGGAGCTATGTTGAAATTCCAAAGGTAATCAGAAGTATCTCTTTCCCTGAGTTGTGTCAGTTCTCTCAGTGGCACCAGGTTCGGCAGTCTTTATCCCTGTATCCACTCTACCTCCCAACACTTGTGGGGTTTCCCTCTGAGTCGGTGTGTTGCAGGTCCCGTTCTGTTCCCGGCCGTGGTCTCCCTTGTCCAGACCCCGCTGCTGCCCACAGCGTTACTGCATGGCCTCTTGGTTTGCCTTCTTGTTGCAGCCACTCTTGTTTTAACCCAGTGTACACTTTGTTACCAGACTTTATCTCCGAAGGATTTATGTTAACCTATGCACAGTTGAAATGTGAGCCTCTGTGCATCTCTATAGTCAGGGAATGAATTACGCCGTTTTGGAACAGGAATGGCCCTTTCATACCTTTGTAGCATTTTCACATCTATAGACAAGACTACTTATGAATCTTTGCAGGCCCCATTCACTGACTTCCTAGAAACAGCTCTGCCAGGCCTAACTGCTGGCCTCCCTGTGGTCTGTGAATACTCAAACACTGATACTTTTCTCAGACAAAACAAACATCTTATATAGTCACTCTGACATCTTTTTGAAATGCTAAGAAAAGCTACTTCTTGGAATTCACTGGCTTTTCAGTTCTGTATTCAGTTAATAAGAACTGAATACAGTTCCCTATGAAGTCAAACAGCTTAAACTTCATTTGTCAGCAGAAAGACATGTGCCCTCCATATTATTATAATTTAATTATGTGCACGGTTTTCTTTTGGAGATAAAAATGAGATCATTTTATATGCTTAGAAGTGACTATGAAACCTTTGGGTCAAATCTAGGTAAGACAGATACTAACATATTTATTAATATGGCATTTGTTTGATTAGTTCTATTTGTTAAGTTTTAGCTTGAGGATAGAACTATGAGGATACAAATTATTGATTTTTTTTTTTTTAAATATGAGGCAGGCACAAGGGGATGGGCCTGTATTCCCAGCCACTTTGGAGGCTGAGGCAGGAGAGCCGCTTGAGGCCAGCCTGGGTAACACAGTGAGACCCCCATCTCAAAAAAAAAAAAAAAAATGCTGCGGTGTAGCTCAGTGGTGTAAAGCTTGCCGAGCATGTGTGAGTTCCTGGATTTGTCCCTCAGCACAACGCTTACCCCCCAAAAAAGGAAAAAGCAAGTCTAAACTCCGCATAGTAATTAGGACTTCCTTTCTTCAGCTTAGCTCTGCAAAGCGGGAATGCTCCCTGCTTATCATTCCGAAGGTGAAGTTGAGCTGTGCGGTACTTCAGTGGCGGAATTCTTTTAAGCTAATTCTCTCCATCTGCTTGAACAACATCAGCCTTTGCTGCT